>BMAW01001017.1:34184-47012 GCA_019974015.1 Nephila pilipes | reverse complement strand
AAAAAAAAAAAAAAAAAAAAAAAAAAAAAAAAAAAAAAAAAAAAAAACGCTTTCCTTAATGGAAAACCCATGCCATAATAATGGTGAAACTGTTAGTTTAGAAATGAAGCAAAGTAATGAGCGGAAAACACGAAAAACATATTTACTACTCTTTTCATAACAAGTTCCTGACAAAAATGGCAAGTTATGTATTGAAGAATGATGTATAAACAAGCTTTACTAAAACTTGTGAAATGGCCTAGGTAACCTAGTAGTCATGGTCCCGGCTAGTGGTTTTCGCCGAGCCTTGATGCCACAAAAGATATTCCGTTAAATCTGTCGAGGCTCAGGGTCAACACGTGGAAGTTAGGAGAGGGAGGTGCCAGCTAAGGTGTCATCCTCGTCACTTGACCGATACTCAAAATTATGAGGTCCGTCGGAAATAGCCCTCATGTTGCTTCTAGTTTGACGTTAATAAAATTAATCAATCAATCACTAACTTGTGAAACAAAAACTTTTGATTAATTTTCAGTTTCTAGATAATTTATACACCCAAATTCTGAACAGACCGTAATTATATTATTATCAGCGAATATAGGGTAATTAATGAAGACCATTTCTACCCTTTTAATATTAGCTAACTATTTCTTAAATGCCGTTCTGTACATTAGCTGGCTTTTGGAGAACTTGGAACCTTAGGTTTGAAGACAAAGTTATAGCGACATCATGGCAATTCGAAACTCCTCATTCTTTGAACTGGAATATGCCCCTATCGCATATATTCCCCCAGAGTCTTAATATCAGACTAGTGTTAATGGTTAATGTGGCGCTTATCATTTTCAAACACTCTGAGCAGCGTTTTCCAACTGGTGTTATATCGCAAACATTTGGTTATATGAGAAATTCTTTAATTTTGTACAAAGAAATATCTCCATAATAGTAATTTAAGGTTTTAAGTAATAGTTCAAAAAGAGTTCAGTAACAAAACAAGTTAGCTCTTATTTTAAGTTAAAATCTTTGAAGAAAAAATGTAGAAAACAATATACGAAAAAAGGAAAGTACGATTTCTAACTACCGTGCTTGCAAGTAGGGAATATTGGAATTTTGATTATTTTTAACATTCCATTACTTTATTTTAATTTATAGCTTAAAAATGTAAATAAAAAAGTAATTAATAAATTAATTAAGCTGTTTTCAATGAATGAATAAAGATAATATGATTATTTATCATTCATAAAATTGATCAAAATCTTAAATGATTTTATATATACATACATATATATATATATATATATATATATATATATAACACAAATAAAGGTTAACGAACTTTCAAAAATTGTATGTTGTCATTATTAAAATCACAACAATTAAATTAATTGAACTCACTGAACAGAGTTTACACACATTCATTATTGAAAAGAATGTAATTTTCAATTGTTATGCAACAATTAAAGCTAATTATGGCAGAAAAGCAACAAACAAAATAAAAGACAATGAAGATTAGAATGAATTGTTCATTTTAAAGTTATTATTTGCTGAGTAAACTGCAATTTGAATATTGTGCGATTTGTATGCTTTTCTGAGTTCTTTGATAAAGTAAAAGTTATTGATATAGCAATGGCTATTGCTTTCCTTTCGGAGATCATGATGTACTTGATCTCTTGTTTCGTGGTTGATTTTATGAGAGGTTCTATGCCGTCTGTCGGCGAGATAATTGTGTGCGTTTTCTTGAACGAAATGGTTAAGATATTCTACAATTGGTATTATGGCAACGAGATTGAATTGCATGGTATGGCAATTCCAGAGCAAATTGTTCTTTCACTTGAACATGGAATTAAGAAAAAGGGAATACCTGTTGTATATTCCTTCATGATTTTTAAGATGTGTGAAGGACTCGATATGGAAGTTCAGTTAGCCCCCATTGAAGAAAGACATGCTTGGGCAAAAAAAATTAAGAAATCGACCCAATGTATACCAACCGTACGATCAGAAACAGTTTTTAAGATCTGTAATGCGCTGAATCTTCCAGCCGAGTTAGAACTGACTGAAGGACTCGATATAAAAGTCGAAGAAAAAACAAAAATATCGAGCGCTACTCCCACTGTAAATTCTGCAGTAGTTTATAAAATCTGTCTTGCCCTAGGGCTACCTGCTCAATTAAATGAGAATGAGTAAATCTCAAAAATTTGAATGAGGAATGGCAAAAGACAGTTGTGCCAAAAATATTTCCTCTTGTGAAATCTTTAATGATATTTTAAATATGTAATACTTTAAAAATCGAAGCCACACTGACTGATTCATAGAATGATTTGTATAATTCAAATTAATTGAAAAAAAAAAACTTATTCCCAATATATATATTTTCATCAATCAATATTTTGGATTCAACGAGGATATCTGCGACATCTTAATTTACTTACCTGTAATTCTTCCAGTTTGTGAAACTATGAACAATATATTGATACTGTGTTGTGACCTATGATATCGCAGAACTACAAATAAGATGCAAAAAAAAAAAAAAAAAAAAAAAACCCGCAAAATTATGTGAAACTGACAGTTTTTTCTTATTTTTAAAAATGATTACTTCGAACTATTTTAAAATTTCCCAATTGAAACAGTTGCAATAAGTCAAATAGGCATTTAATCCTGACTCACCGACGCCTAAGAAAGAAATATGCAAATAACTGAGAATCCTCATTTAACAACTACTTCCAACAAATATTAGAATATGAATTTGTGGTTAATGCTGGATGAGGAATTTGAATAAATAGGAACATATGATCATTGTCTGCTGTTCCATTACTGACACATATCATGTAATAATGTATCATGACAATATGACAGCTAAATAGCTTGAAGAAAAATGAACATTGTATTCGTGTGGAAGTCAGAGAAAATTGAAGTTGTAGATGTTTGAAGCTATGCAAAAGGCCTTCTCTGAAATAGATGTGTCAGTGAAAGGGACAAAAGGGAATTATCTGCGTACATAATGTAAAAGTTTTCATCAGGAAACCAATACTTGTTTTAGAATTCGCAGTTGTCATTAGATATTGGATACTCAGAATAAAAAAAGATGATTCATTAATAGAGGCTTCAAATAAAGAAGCAAAAATATACTGGATAGAAACAATGATTTCTTCAAGAATGTATCCCGTTACTGAACGAGGATAGTGTTCGCCACAAAATTCACAGTATAAAATGTAGAAATCAATCATCCAGTCATCGCAAACAATAACAAAACCACGTAACAACGCAAATAACATAAAAAGTCCCCCCCCCAAACATGGGGGCCCCCTGCAATGGCTGAAGAGACGAGGCCATCTGCCAAGTCCAAAGTCTTGCAGAGGTTGAATTAAAGCTGCTACGAAGAATAGCATTTCTCGCAGTTCATGTGTCTTCGAGGATGCGGTGGATCTCCACCCTCTCTTGAAGACTACTAAAGCTTTACGACCCTGGAAAAAGGTTTCTCATCTTCCAACGGCCTTCTTAATGGTCGTATTTTGTTTTTCGGAACTGCCACGTCTTACTATCTCCCCTTGAGAGTTCTCAAATTCATAATATCCATGTAACAACCTGAGTGCTTTGCTCTTCAGTTTCTCAAGAGTAATGCCCTAACTAAGGGGGATGGATATAGTTGTGTACGAATGGGTGTTGATCTCGCTGCATCTTCAACCGGAGGAATTATTCACATCCCAGAACTATTCAAGTAGTACCATTACACCGACCACATGGCTTCAGGCAGTGGCTATAAGGTTTCACATCCAGTCTTTTGTCACAGTCTGCTGCATTTATTTTCCACTCCATGATGTTATGTTACAAATGGATTTGAATGTCTTAGTCGACCAATTACATAGAATCTGCTAATTGACATTAAAGGACACCATCCTCAGTTGGGACAAGACGATGTAAATTCACAAAAAATCCTCACTCATATCTCAGATCACTATCTCTACTTGCTATGTAAAGTTATTCCATTGCACCCACTGCTTTATTTCATTCCTTCGATTCAGCTCTTTGTTCGTCTACCCTACTCTGCTACTGCTGATGAAATTCGAGTTCAATAACTATCTATATAATAGTAATCGTTTCCCTCTCTGTGTCCCAATTTAATGGGATGAGAGGCGTTTACCGCCTCCCACGTATAACTTTCATCGGGAATCTTTCACACGTCAGCATTTAAAATCGGGGAAAGGATTCAGAAGAAAAATATTGATGATGCTGATTAAAATGTTGCTGACTCGATTTTGGACCATGTCGATGCTGCTTTTCCCAAATTTTGATATTCACGGCAGAAGATGAGTAAGCCACTGAGGTATAAGAAATGTTAATTTTTTCACAAGGTACAAAGCAGATGCTGGGATATTCTCAGACGATACTCTATGATCGAGAGCCTCTTAGAGTTTCAATGACTAAAGCTTTTTTTCGTACAGTAAAAAGACAGAGTCAGAGAGTATCTTGAGTCAAGTATGCCTCTTTAATCCCTGTAACAAAGGAATGAAGCATTTAATTTCGTAAAATTGTTATCTTTTCTTTTTCAATGCATATCAGTATTATTCGCTAAATTTTATGAATATCGGAAAACTCCTTCACGGCGCACTGATTTGTCTGTGTGCAGAGTAGTAATAAAATTATTAACTAATTATCCTATTATTATTAATTATCTTACTTCCTATAATGGTACAATACAAAGAATAATGGAAATTCGTAACTTTAAATAATTAACTTTTACTTATTAAATACACTGATGTTTAAAATTAAGAGAATTTTTCGATTTGGTCCATTATCTCTTGAGCTACTGAACAGAACTTAATGAAATTTGGTTTGTATCTAAGGTTGATATGATACAAAAAATAACCAATCAATTGTTTTAATACACACGCATGATCGTGCGTAACACTGATCGGAGTAGGAAATTATGATACAGCGGTTGCAGAATAGAATACATAAATGTGTTACTAGAGAGCCTCCTACAGATATTCGGACCTTTCACCGTTATTTAAGATGGAAATAAGAAAGTTTTTGAGTTTCGGTGGCAGTGGCTCCCATTCATTCAGCAACGCCATTTTCAAGTCTTTAATGGTTTTCAGAGGAGTGTTTCAAATTGCAATGGCCCTCCTCAGAGCGTCCCGGGCATGCTCTATAGGATCGAGTCTGGAGATCGGGGTGGCCAATCCATCTGACGAATATCCTCACTTTCCTGAAATTCGTCGACCAGATGAGCTCTATGCGGCTTCGCGTTGTCATCCATTGGAAAGAAATCAGGACCAACTGTAACCCTGAAAAGGTTAACATAAGGCTCCAAGACCAAGAGGTGTGTGCGACCATCCAACATGATGCCTGCCCAGACCATCAACCTTCTGCTGCCGTAATTATCGATTTCTCGGACATTGGAGGGCAGGTTGTGGGTCCCTGGTTCTCTTCCTGTAAAGGTACGGCGAGGATCACTGGTTAGGCTGAACCGGGACTCATCAGTGAAGAGAACAATCGCCCATTGATCCACATGCTTCAATCTCTATGATCTCTGTGACATTTTAAGCTGACTCTCCTGTTCGTAGAACTGAGCGGGACGTAAATAACAAGTCTTCTTGCAAACAACCCTCTCCCATCCATCATTTAAACGTTGGTCTTTAAGCCTAATATCTGAACAATAGGGAGTACTTTTGTGTTAAAATTTTTCACTGAACTAAAGGCCGAGCTCATCCAGAATGTATTGTTCGGCTGTTGCAATTTCTTTTTAAACGTCAATAGTACGTAATATAGAAGGATTTCACTGTAAAATACAGTTGAGAATAGCTGAGACTTCAAGATTTATACTGAAATGTGAAACTAAAAACTTTCAATTTAAAAGATTGCATCAGTTCTTTGACACAAGTCAGAACTAGCAAATATATGAGAAAGAAAAAAACGAGGCGACTAACTGGCTCAGAAAATAATTCCACTCTGGATGCGATGGTTAGGGCATATGCTTGTAGAAGCGTCACACTACTAGGAATTTAAATAGCTTAGACGGCAACACATTCCAGGGTATAAGTAGTAGAATATTCAATTCCTTGATAGATAGCTAAGTTTGAAGGTATATAAGATACCTACTACAAGGAAAAATGAGTAATACTTAAAGGATCGTAACTTTTTTAAATTAAAGGCAATTGAAGTTAAATTTTAACATTGGGATACCTATATATTAATGTATCCTGTAATGTAAAGAAAACACATACACAAATAATTATGTATGAGCAGTTAATAAACAATAGCACTATTTACATTAATAAATAATGTACTTATTAATGTAAATAGTGCTATTACTAGATTATTACTAGGTTATTATAATACTGGGTTATTAGGTACATCTTGCATAAATTCTACTGCATTTATAACGTTAAAAATATACAGGGTACTAAAATATGTATCATTCTATTCACTGAACTTAATTAAAGTTTCAAAAATTAAGTTTAATAAAATTTTAAAATTTTGTGATTCAAATTTCCCATAATTTTATACAAATATTTTGCAATATACTAAAAATATGTTAATACTTATTAGAAAAATATTAAGTTCACCGTGTCGAAACTAGACTCATTTCTTAATGAGCAAATTATTTGCTTTACGTATAGAGCAGATTTTGAGAAAGACGCACCAGAATTCTGAAAAAACAAATTTTGAGAAAGACTCAAATAAAGATGCTTTTCACTATAATTTGCAATATAATACTTTTTAATGTAATCTACCACTATATTATAATTAATTGGACAATCCTACATCTTTTTTCTTATCAATTAAGAGGTTTGAAATTTTAAATGCTAGGTTATTTAGAAGTAATTTGAATTATTGAAAGTAAAAATCACACACATTTAGAAGTAATTAGAATTTAAATATAGGCTATATGGCGAAAAGCACGGACTTAGAAAGTGAATGTTTGAGTAAGTCTTTTCTAACTATCAAGTATTATACCCACACCAAGTATCCAAGCCAGATGTGTACAATTCATTCTGTGGGTTAGCATCCGTTGATAGTTTATGAAAATAAACTGGTCATATAGCTTTAACCATATCAGATATGGGGCGTTTGATGTTTCAACGAATAGCCAAGCCATGGTTCAGCAAAAACACAATTTCATTATCTGTGAGTCTTCCATGGCCACTGATGCATTCACCATCGGAGGCGTGTCATGTTTGCCTACAATTTTAAAATTCAATTATCGATCGTTCTATTTATCTAATTCGTATAAGTGATAATTACATGTACGATTTAAAAAAAGCGCCCTCTATGTTTAACATCAAAATCAAAAATTGCAAAATTTGAAGCATTTTGGGGTGTCACTTACCCGAAAGCGAAAAGTTAAGACAGCAATTTTACAAATAACAACTAAGTCAAACACGTCTAAAAAGCGATCTGCCATCACGACTTGAAAGAGCCAAAATAACGTCATCGAACTCTCAGAATTGAGAAATCGTATGACTCAATCACGTTTGAATAATTTAAGCTTGATGAGTATTGAAATTGATATATTATTAACAATTGATTTTTAAGACCTAATTAATGATTTTGCAAATTTAAAATGTAGAAAACGATTACTTCATTTTACTAAGGATTGATTTTTTTTGAACTGTTCATGTGTATACATCAAAATAGATTAAAGGGTCGCAGGTGGGGCCTATTTTTTCATAAGGGCCTAGGGCCTCAAGAAGTCTTAAGACGTCCCTGCTTACGACTCAAGGACATGGAGACATATTATTGGTTTGACTCCACGAAGGCCTTGCATTTGATTTGAGTAGGAGGCCCGTGGCCAGGTTTTATGGGTAATAGGGAAAAGAAAATTAGAACTCTGAGTGATCCTAAAAAGAGGAACTATGTCTCTGGTTTCCTTAATCCTACCGATCTGCATTCCAGTGGATGGAGTGTGGAAGCATTATGCAAATCTCGATGGTGGGAGAGACCATCCTGGCATCGAAAAAACTCTGAGAATGGATATATACGACTCATAAAGATGAAGATGAAAAATGGAGAATTTCTTAGTCCAGTGGATAGACTTCATTCCATTGGAGTTAACCATAGAAGCAAAAATTACCGAACAAAAGACTGGTGTTCGTCGAGGAGCAGATAATTCTTCCTCTGCTGTCAAGCCTGGCCCTGAGAAGTTACTTCAAAACAGATATGGACGATTATTAAAACGTAGAGTTTAGAAACTAGAAACTCAAAGGTGGGAGGATGTTGTGTCTCGTGCTGTTTTCCCAGCCTGTGATTGGAGACTCCATTTCACGCAAGCACATGGAGCCTCTTACGTAGCAATTAAGCATTTTTATTTTTCATCTCTATACAAGTGAATGAATGGGGCAACATCATTTTAAAAAAATGTAAATAGTTTTTCTTTAGGGGATGGCAACGAACTATTGACTGTAGAATAACAAATCTGAAACAAATCGGAATTTATAAGCACTATTTTAACATATATGTTCTGTGTATTTATTTGCAGGGAACCATCATTTATCGTGCAATAGTCCTCCCGTTGGTGTGGAAGTTAGGAGAGGGTTATGCCATCTCAGGTGTAGTCCTTGTCACTTGACCGAGGTTCAAAATTACGAGTTCCGTCGCCAATAGCCATCGTGTTGCTTCTGGTGCGACGTTAATAAAAACTAAACTCAAAATAAATTAACTTGCAGTAAAAATTAAAAAGCTAAATTCTTTTGTAGATTAAGTCTTTTTTGAAACCCGGCATAGATTACAGACCGTCAGCTTTCCTGAAACAACTTTTCAAATGAGTAATCTTTTGCTTACTCTGTGAGAATTCACAAAGTTGTGATAACTTGCATTAGCGCGCAAATTTTTTTTAGTATAAGTTATTTTATTTCTGTGTCAATTACAAATAACAATATTTTTGATACAGTTCTCTTTCCTTTCCACGCATTTGTGGATTAGTCGGCCAAACGCTTCTAGTGGTTTTGTTGTAGACACCAGGCTTTGCTGGAAGCTGTAACATCGGCCTCAAAACGAACTTGATGCTGCTTGAGATGCTCTTTCGTCTTTCGGATGAAGTGGAAGTCGCTAGGAGCAATGCCGCTCGCTGCTTCAAAATCATCTTTATGTAGGTCACTCCAAATTCTTCAGTTCTTAATGCACCAGTGACACCTAGAAACAAAGGAAACAAATACATTATATAGAGAATGCGTGTCGTGTTTTGGTAAAACGAGGATATTGAAAATAGGGTAATAAAGAAAATTATTATGACCATGGAAATGTTACTTTTCAATCAAGCATCGCATTTTAGACCGTTATCAATGCGCATTAAACACTGAAATACGGTCATTGAGCCTAAGTATTAAAGCTATTTATGAAATTTTGAGAACCTAAGCATTTTAGCAACTTGAAATGAAAAACATCTCTATAAACTCTTATTTATCTATATTAAATCTAATGCAATACATCGACAAAAAAGGTTTTCAGTTGCAGACAATTATTCATTTTTATGAAATTTACTATTCTGTATATTGGTGTATTTATTTAAACTTACCATTTTTAGTTCTGCTAATATTTCTCAACGTTATAAAAATATTACAAAAGTTTAGTAGTTTTACCAGTGACTGCTTTTTAACCAAGAGTGTAACATATGCTATTTACAAAAAGCTTCCTTTCAGTAACATCTGGAGTTTCTTTCTGAGATTATATTTAAGTTTTCGGTTCCCTTCCAACCAAATGAAACGTGGTTACTCAAATTAGGTAAGCATTTAAAATGTACCGAATAGATGTAATCAATTCTTACAAAAGCATCATGGAAAGTTTGCAGATATACAGAAAGGTTACTGTGATAGAAAAAAATTGAGGTAATTGAAAGACAACAAACGTGAGAATAGTGTAAGGGAGTTATTTGGGTATCTGTGTGGTCTATAGGGATTATAACCCACGCTATTTGGTCGAAGTTTCTTTATCGTAGATATACTCGTATTGTATCACGGTAAATGTAATCTTTGATATTTTATAGAAGTTGTTAGTACCTGCTAGGAGGGACTATGACTAGTAGAGAGCATAAGCTTTTTCAATAAAAAAATACGTTAGCCTTTTAAAAATAATGGAATATATTTTTGAGCTGCATTTATGTGACTGTTTAAATAACTTTATCTAAGTTTGGAATTAAATTGAATTTTAATCTTGTGATGAGACTAATACTTAAAATTACAGGTAAGTCGGGTAATGGAGATACGTCACAAGCGAAAAGTATTTCATGCGGAGGGAAGCCATTTATGCTTTCTACTTTACGAGTCTGTGATGACACTTCCTTGCAACGTTATTATTATAAATTAAAAGAGATATTTACAGATATTGTTCTGATTCCGAGGAAAATTTACGCAATGACTCCGACTTGGACGAATGAATCTGGCGACTATTATAGATTTTTCTCGAAATCTTTATTACGACAGGAGCTATAGAATCCTTCTATGATGTCTCACCTGACCGGGGCACACGGAGATGCTAGATCCGAGGGAATCTGTCCTTAAGGTGCCGAGTATAATTTTGGAGTTTTGTCTATTGGATGAGTAGTAAGCTGGTGAGCTGAACGTTCTTAAAAATGCTGTTACTGTTTACTACTGAGTTGCTAGCTGTTTGTGTAGTTAATTTGTACGAGTGCTGTTTTGTTCCTATTGTGTTGTTAATTTGTACAAGTTCTGTTATCCGTGCTTCGTCATTTTATGAATATTTGTGAATAAAGCGACTTTCTCCACTGTCATCTTTTTCCGCACATCCACAGAATGATTTTTTTAACAATATACTCGTATAAGTAGAATGAATAAGTAGAATATGGAGGATATAGAAAGATGAAGTCACTCTCTCTCGAATCCCAACTTAACTCAAACATCGTAAATTATGGTTTAAATATGAAATCTTAGTGTACCAATTCCCTCGTTCTGAATTCGATAGTTCTCATTAACAGTAACTTTGTAGCTCAGTACTTCAACTAGAATTACCATCAATCCACAAAGCTAATTCATTTGCTTCAATCCAAATTATAAATCTTTATCAGCAAGTCGTAATTATCTATCTCCCTTCATCATTTGTTTCAATTCTATTTCATTCATATATCATTCCCTCTAATTCATTTCACTTTATCTATTTTTTCTTCATAACGTATTCAATTCGTTCGTTTCCTTGAACTCATCCTCATAATGGTCAGTGTTAAGATCAGAGCTGTATTCTGCTATCCTACTCTCAAACCAACAAATGACTGAGTCAAAAATTTCTTGTGCAATCTAACTGCTGTTCCCCGTCAACTTCCGTCTCTCCGATCCTGAACATACTCCTGGACTTGTCCGGATTACTTTCTTTCCGCTGACGACTGGTATAAATTGGATTACTCCTCGTTCGTTTGCAGGCGTCTTAGTCCTATCAATTTTTTGACCTCAGTAACCTATATAGGTTTCTCTGTGACATAGTGCTGGATTCTTAATTCTCACATTCATCGTCTGTAGCGCGGCTTATCAGCCCCTTTCTGTAGCATTGTGCTGGGAGCTCAAACACAAAAGTGGTCTTCCACAGCGCAGCTTATCGGGCCTTTTCTGTAGCATTGTGTTGGGAGAACAACCTTATTTTTTTCTATAGCACAGTTTATCAGGCCCTTTCTGTAGCATCGTGCCGGATACTCGAACGCAATCTTCTTCTTCCACAGCACTGCGAATCAGACTTTTCCTGCAAATTTGCGCTCGTAGCTCAAAACCAAATTTCATTCAACTTTCACAACTGTAAAAAAGTGAATTCAAATCTTTTGGCAACAGCTGTATAAAGTATAACTTCAACCTCAACTTGCAGTACTTCTGACGCCGATTCCCACTTTTCCAATTTAGCTTATCAGTTCGTCTTTCTTTATTCGTATTTCTTTATTCATTTTAATATGTCAGGGATGTTTTTGATAAATTATTGTTTGTTAAAATAAAGCTACTGATCTCTTAAACTTTCTGACATAATCCGAATTTAGTCAGCTCATTGAAGGAACAAATATGCAAAGGTAATGCAGCCATCAGTGGCCATTAAATTTCACAGCAACAGATGTTTGGAGAAACAGTATTTCATGTAGGAATCATAAATGGTTTCAGAAAATCCTCCCCCATTGCAAAAAAGGATTGAAAAATCTAACGGAATGATATTTCTTCAATTTCTTAACCATCTGGAAAAAAGGTTAATTTACTAGAACAAAGTAACAAAGGGAGTCTTGAGAAGTCATGAAAGCAATGACCTCTCCAACAAAAGAACTTTTCCGACAACTCCCGCTCATTGCGCTGCTACAGATTTTTCTGAACTTCTTCCCAAAGTAGTAGAGTCATATTATGATGTTAGGAGAGGAGCGTGCCAGCTCAGGTGTCGTCCTCGTTCAATTGACCGTGGTTCAAAATTACGAGGTCCGTCGCCATTAGCCCTCGTGTTGCTTCTAGTGCGAAGTTAATAAAAACTAAACTAAAACTAAACTAGAGTCATATAATGGTTAATTTCGAAATTAAGGGGAAATTAATTCGAAATTAATACCTCGAAGAATGGTCGTATTAACAAGAAAAAATTTTTTTCATGTAATTTAAGACAATTATTTTATTTAGAAAAATATTTTAGTCCAAGAGGTTCTTGAGAAGGGATAAAGTTTCAAACATACATTTTATTGGTATTTCTCTTCTAATTACAATGATACTTAAATATCTGCTATATGCTACGGGTTCAGAAATGAATTTCTGCGTTTATTAAAATGTATAAATGCATATATTTGTTATTTTAGTTTCGATTAATTTATAAATAAGCACCAATTAAGCAACGTAAAGCGATAAACTTAATTTATAACCTGCTGCTCATATAATAAATAAAAAATAAGGAATTAAA
>BMAW01001017.1:0-29353 GCA_019974015.1 Nephila pilipes | reverse complement strand
ATGAACGAAAAACGTTGAATTTGCCTCTGTAGTCGTTTACTTTTCTCAATATTCCTTCTTTTTCTTCATTTAAGGTACAGGTTTCTTTCCGCAATATTTCTAATTCATTTAACATATTATAATTCTCATTGTTCTTATCATTCAGTAGGTTCTCGTTCAAGGTTCTCTCCCTATTAATAATCTATTGCCACTGAGATCTTATTAAATAATAAAAACAAATGTGCTCAGAATCTTTAGCTATAATTGCTTTACATGAATTACTTTTGAAACTTTCTGAATTTAGAATGTGAGCGAATGTTTTTACACCATAATCGAAAAAGTTTTACCCATTTAATTCAAATTATTTTTATAATATTTTTTTTTCATTTTGTAGAAATAATAATTACATAAATTTTTAAGCGAATAATCTCATTTCATTGATATATAATAAATAGCTTCTAAAGATAAACTTCTTGAAGTCATGAAAGCATATATATTTCACAAAAAACGAATAATAAATTCAACAGGAAGCAGTAACCTAAAAATGACCAAACTATCGAAAAATTTTACTGCCTAACTTTAATCATATGACTTTTCTAAATATATGTGCAAAACTTTTCATAGGTCTAGCTACATTATTTAGCTAGCCATTTAAATTTTCTTTAATAGAGTGCCAAATTATTTCTTTGAACTTCAAAACTTAAATAGATTTTTCTCAATTTGGCTTTTTTTCTATTACGACCGTGTATCTAAAAATGCTAAGGCTTTTTTTGTGATCAATATAAAAATTTGAAATTTTTTCTAATTGTTTTAAATAATGAGTTTGATAATTCTGCGCATGTAGTTAGGATTCAAATAAATTGTTATTTCGTTTTAAAAAGTCCACAAAATTAGATATATTTGGGGTTTTTTTTTTTTTTACTGTTTGTTATAGTGTCTGATTAAAAAATAAATTTGAAACTATAAATTACACTAGTACCCATATTCACAATTGTTACAAGTACATCTAAGAAACTGAGAAAGAATTGTTTAACATATTAAATTTGTCAAGTGGTAAGAAATTTAAAATATTGAAATATTTTGAAAATAATTAAAAATGTTAAATAACTGTTTGTTTGAAAATGAAGTTTTTTTTATTTGTTTTTTTGAAACGAATATTTTATGTGCGTTGAAAAATGGTAAACATAAACATTTTCTTATTAAGATCTTTTGAAAATAAATTGCTGACAGGTACCGTATTCCCTTAAATGTAACAAATAAGTTATAATTAGATTATGTAATTTAAGCATGTTGTTCTGTCATACTATTACGTACTGGGCATATTACAAAATTACCTTCTAATAAAACTCCGATTAGATTTTTAATAAACTGTGATTTACACCATTTTTTTATTTTCTCTTACAAATTCACATTTCTTAAGCTAAATGCTTAAGAATCGCAAACGATTACACCAAAGTTAATTTAATAAACACGGGAGCTTTCTTTTTCTATCAAGAAAAATTGCCTCCACTGAAAAAAATAGACAAAAAGAACTGCATATTTATTGCACATTCTCCGATATCTTTTTATTTTTTTTAAAAAAAATCTAGCGTTATAGTAGATATTCAAACATAAAGCGATGTACTATCGAAATTATATTTTTGTTGTTTTTTCACATTTCTATAAAAATAACTTATAAGACACGACCTAACCGATTTTATATCACGGATTAACATAGAATACTTTAAAGTTATTTTATATTTGCTTTGTTTTAGCGTTGTCTTTACCAAGACATTGGAGAATTTCTTCCCATTGCTCGAGAGGTCAGTTTGTCCATCCATACAGATTCCGATCGATCTCGTACACATGTGACTGCTATTTTGGCAATATTTGGAGGGTTAGTATATCGCACTATTTAGCTCATATAGCACAATCAGCAAGTAAGTAATATGCATGTTAAACGCCAAAAGGTGATTTATATTTATAGACGATAGTAGAGAAAATTTATACTTTCATATTGATGGGAATCTTTTCCATGAAAAAAGAAACTGAAATTAGCTCTGCTAGTTTCATTTTAACACGTGCTAACGTTTTTTAAATATTTATTTATGTTATAAAAGGATTTCACCTGCTCATTCGACGATGAAAGTTTCGAACATTTATTTTGGGTAGTGGTTTTCTTTCAATCTATATCACCGACTCACCAAAATGAATATTTATTAACTCAAATTAGATGTACTTCCGAGCCCCAGGATCAAGAAATAATAATTATAATATTACGTGGTAAATCGGGGTGAGCTTTAACTATTTATGGATTTCATTACTACTTGTTAAAGTTTCAATAAATAAGAAGCATAATTTCTACTTTCTTTTACTGCGCGCTAGAAGAAGAATTAAGTCATGGAAAAAAGTTTTTTCATTATAATTAGGTGGAAAATTCTCTTTCTCCAACCCGTACGGCTTTTCTTTTTCTCGTGACCCCCCTCGACACACTCTTATTTTTTACCCTCCAAAATAAGACAGGTTCTCTGTCAGTTATCCGCTAGTTTTATTAAATGTTTTAGTACAATTATAAAGTAATATGTAAGAAATTAATAACACGGCAATAATCTATACATGTCGAAAAACGGACTTCTACTAATGGACTTAGCCTTCGGGATTTAAATGTCGACTTCACGTACAATTATCATTCGTACCGTATTCATTATTTTAATAGAAGCTTAATACTTTGAGTCAGACCATTTCTTTTTTTTTTAATGCTATCTTTCTAATTTCTTCTCTCTCACAGTTTGAGCGGGAAAAGAAACAAAAAAAAAGCTCTTAAATACCATTTCTTATTTGCGCGCACTTTTTTATTCTTTTTTGCTTTGTTTAAAGTATTTTTATTCATATATATATATATATATATCACCCCCTTTCGCTGAAATTACAAATCAACCATAACTTTCAACGAGTTAACTCCGTCAATAGTTAATTAGCCCTCCACCACCCTCACACGTAAATAGAGAAGCAAAACCTTCATATGAAGATTACTCATAATTAATGTCAGTGTACATTTTTATTCGGTTCATTATCTAGCGTTCCTTTGAATAGAAGATGGGTAAATCTTGCGTAATGCAAATCGTGATCGATTTCCATTGGTCTTTCGGATTTAGAGGAAGTTGGGGTGGTACTTATTAAAGGATTACGAGTGTCTGGTTATTGGACGCAATTATTCAAACTTTTGGATCCTTCTACAATTGAAGGAAATGACATTATAAAGAGATTTAATATTAATCATGGATTTCGTTATATAATTATTAATTTTGATTAGGAATGATTGATTTAGAATCTTTAATACTTTCTAAGGAAGGGAAAGTTTTTTTAAAATAAAAATAAGGATTTTTGAGAGGTAACAAGACTTGTTTTTAAAAACAGATGCAAGTGCTGCACAAAATTACTACAGCAAGAAAATAATATTGAT
Source organism: Nephila pilipes (assembly GCA_019974015.1). Taxonomy (NCBI): domain Eukaryota; kingdom Metazoa; phylum Arthropoda; class Arachnida; order Araneae; family Nephilidae; genus Nephila; species Nephila pilipes. The sequence goes on along the minus strand of BMAW01001017.1, from coordinate 25,932 downwards.
ACTATTATGGTAAATATAGCTTACTAATTATTAAATTTATTATTAACTTTAGTAAGCCACCAAGTGCTTTAATTTTCATTAAGATTTGCAAAAAAAAAAATTATATGAGAGTAAAGTTAAATTTTTTTCAAGGTATTAAGAAAATGACGGGATCAATTTCTTTTCTTGATATTTATTGGTTTACCATACAAGACACACACGCATATATATATATATATATATATATATATATATATATATATATATATATCTGTGTGTATAATGATTTAACTTTTATTTTAAGATTTCACTAAATGATTTAATTCCCTAATTTTTCCCATTTTCCATTTCGAAAGTAAAGAATTTATATCTATTTCCTGATCCAATTCCAAATTATCCTTTTATTTATTAGATCACGCGCTCATAAGGTTTGTTTAATCCTCTTAATTTATAACCTTAAATTTATCAGAAATAAGCCCTACGAGACTTTCTGTCTGCAGCTAAGGTCTCTAAGAATCTCTACTACTAGATTATGTGAATATTGTGTGACTGAAAAACGTCAACAGAAAATCTCCATCATAAATTAACATATACGGTGAAAATGCTCTCTCTTCTATTATTGTCGTATGCTATTTTCGCTTCGGTCTTACTGGCCGACAAAGCGCTGTTTCATCATCATGTTGTTGACTTCTCTCATTTATAAAAAAATAAACAGCAACTTAACTTAAATTTCGCCTAGACGTGTTTTATTCAAACCTTAATTTCAAAAGAAAGATAAAAAAATTATTTCATGTATATATATATATATATATATATAGAGAGAGAGAGAGAGAGAGAGAGAAAAAGAGAACAAGCTCTATTACTTGGATAAAGCTATTTATTTTGAAGAACCTTTATGCTCTTTATCAAAAACATTGTTTATTTCCGTTTAAGACATTTTACAGTTGATAAGAAATTGTTTTCGATAAACGGAAGCTAAAGCAGCATATAATATATATATAGTACAGAATCCAAAAGTGAAGTAGCGAACCAAACACGAGTATTTATACGCAACAATTATATCGAAAATTTTGGAAATTTGTATGAATTAAAGTTGTGGTGATGGCTTTGATGAAATTTTACTTGGCGTGAATTTAGATTGGTTTTATAAGTTCAATTCTCCTTTTATGATCCAGCATTTCACCTTCCTTGCTCAACCAGTATTCCGGCGTTGTTATAGAGGCGGATAAATCATTGAAAATATTTTAAGCCTTCTACTTCAATAGAGTAATGTAAACTACCAATATAAATACTAAATTTTTTGTAGTTTTTTTTTTTATTTCGCCTGTTTGATAATTTAATGACGTGTATTGTATTAGCATTTGTTATTTAAATGTGTTATTATTAGTGTTTTTTCAATACTCCTGCGTTTCCGGATTATCGAAATAGGAAAGTAATTAAAATTAATTTATTAAGGTTAAAAAGGAAGTAATAACGCGAATTCAATTCACACACTCATATATGCCCCCATATGTATATGGGGTGGTGACTATCTTCCCCTATCCAGAGACCATTCGAGAGCTTAGACACAGAGAAGGACCCGAAGTGCATGTGTGTTCAAGCTCACAATTCTGGAAATGGATGCAAAAATTGTTAAAACATATATATAGAGAGAGAGATACACAGCCGAAAGAGAGATGAACAAGTGTTTGAAGGTTACTGAACAGGTGTTCTGCGTGATTCTGCTTGAAGAGGAGGAAGTTTGAATATGCCTTAGTTGTAAATTTAATTCATGTATTAAAATATACCCCAAATTACCATTATTTAAATTAATTCATTTATCAAAGATTGTGTCATAATTTTAAGGAAATAAATAGTCCTCGCAAACATTGGAGCTCAAGCAGAGATTTTAACTAAAAGTTTACCAGTAGAAACTACTGTCAAGGAGGATTTGAAAGTCCTGGAGACCAATCTTAAGAATCTGGTATTTTTTCCCTCAAACCACAGCCTCAAAAAATGGATGTAAATCCATTCACATCTCTCGTATAATCCGAGACAAAATTGCTGTAAACAGATGATGAATCTGTTACTAAACAGTCGTATGATCACTCAAAGACATATACACGAAAGAATATCAGTGATGACTTTTTTGGCTGTCGTGCCGTCAAGAGTACCCAATTTTAGCAGGAAAATAAAAGATTTTTTGGAAATCAAACAGGATCTGAGAATTAAACGGTCGTCTTTTCTTCCTGACTGTGAATTTTTATAGTCAGCAGCAAGCACAGATTCACATTCCTTATTAAAATTTTCGTCTTATTAAAACTTCTTTTTTGTAATTGTTTTTGTAATTATTTCATATAAGAAATCATTATAGTGAGTGATAATTTCATTTACATCTAAATAATGTTGTATTTTATCTACATATATCAAAATCGGCAATAAGTGTTCTGCGGGCAGTGAAAAAGAATCTAAAAAATAACTGGGTCATATGAAGAAAAGTTTGAGATTCATTGCTTATAAACTTTGCACACAAAGACTCGGGCCAATGGCAGAATACCCAAGAGGACCCAGCTCACCCAAAGAGTTTAGAGCTACAAGACTGCCCTCTCGGGAGACAATATCCCCCGCACTCAGCATTTATTGGTAAAAAGAAGTTATTTTACAACAATAAAGGGTAAGGAATAGCAGTACATGTTGGAGCAAAGAACAAAACAAGATACATAATTTCAAAATTCAAAAGAAAATAAAAGTTAATAATGCAATTACAGAGAGAGAAGCCATTGCTCTGATCCTTAGAGTTTTTCATTTTCCTTTCTTTAAAGTAACGAGGAAGACACCTGAGCTAGCGCCTCACTCTCCAATCTCCCAGACCACGTCAACGGGAGGATTCGGGACTACGACTTATTTAACTTGTATCAACCCCTCTAAACTAAGAGTCTTTTTGCATCTCGGCTCGAAACTCCCACTCGATGGAAACAACGGCGAGAACAAGCTCACGACCTTGACTACTAGGCTACCGCATTCAGTAGGGAAACAATAATACAGAAGAAATAAGTATAGCTTTAAAGTAGAACAATAATTAAAACAACAACAAAACGGACAACAAAAAATGTATGGTCATGGAGACATTACTTTTCATCAAACCTCCAACAATTATTACTAAAATAGCTAAGCTTTTCTTATGTGACTTCGCACACAGTGCATTGTTTGATTCGGAAGCTCAGTTTGTTTATAAACGTATGCATATTAACACAATTGTCTATTAGAAACCTATGTTGTGTTTAAGGATTTAGAGGATGAACGTGCCGCAGTCAACCATTTGTTCGCCCATAATTATTCCCTCATTAGTAAACATCCATCAGAAGGTTTCGGTTGAATAATAAACATAGCACTTAAGATTTAATTTGTTTAAGGATATCTTCCACTCTGGTAATTGCTTAGGTATTATTCTAGCATTTGTTATCAATACTTTGGGCGACAGTAAAGATATGGCCTGTTTATAGTGATGTGACTTACTCGTACGTTTAGTTGCCGTGGTACCCTTGAGGTAATGATCGCGGCCGGTGTTTTATCAGTCGAGTCATAGGTTCGAGTCCTGATACCATTTAAGATTCGCCATGTGGCGTGGTTGATACTCGTTATGTATGTAAAGGCTGTAGCCCTTATGTGGATTCTAAGCGTGACGTTAACAAGGAATTAATCAAAAATGACAAATGTTTTATGGCTCATAAGTAATCATAGAGCGGAACTTCAGTTGTATTCGTACTTACATTCAGTAAAACAGTTTAATATAAATTATTTGCCTTGATTGAATGATTTTTTTTTTTTTGAAAAAACTGTGTTTCTTCATTAAACGAATAATTTTCAATAAATCAAAAAAGCGTAAAGAAATATAAAATGAAGCTGAATTAAGTTAATTTATTTCCAGTATGTGAATATGTATAAAAAAATCGTATGTCGTTTCGGTGTTATGACATACATCTTTATAATTTGAGTACTGATTGCATAACCTACACAATTTTCTTAGTACTTTAATACAATCTATTACTATCTAATTCAAATGTATTTTATTTGTAATAGGTTCTATGTTTGGATCCAGAAGGCAACCATTCTTTAGTTATAATATATCTATGCAGATTTGCCTTGAAGTTTAAAAACGTTAGCAATAATAATTATTTCGAAACGCTTCTTTAATTCCTTATTTTTTATTTATTATATGAGCAGCAGGTTATAAATTAAGTTTATCGCTTTACGTTGCTTAATTGGTGCTTATTTATATATTAATCGAAACTAAAATAACAAATATATGCATTTATACATTTTAATAAACGCAGAAATTTATTTCTGAACCCGTAGCATATCGCAGATATTTAAGTATTATTGTAATTAGAAGAGAAATGACAATAAAATGCATGTTTGAAACTTTATCCCTTCTCAAGTACCTCTTGGACTAAAATATTTTTCTAAATAAAATAATTGCCTTAAATTACATGAAAAAAAAATTTTCTTGTTAATACGACCATTCTTCGAGGTATTAATTTCGAATTAATTTCCCCTTAATTTCGAAATTAACCATTATATGACTCTAGTTTAGTTTTAGTTTAGTTTTTATTAACTTCGCACTAGAAGCAACACGAGGGCTAATGGCGACGGACCTCGTAGTTTTGAACCACGGTCAAGTGAACGAGGACGACACCTGAGCTGGCACGCCCCTCTCCTAACATCATTATATGACTCTACTACTTTTGGAAGAAGTTCAGAAAAATCTGTAACAGTGCACTGAGCGGGAGTTGTCGGAAAAGTTCTTTTGTTGTGGAGAGGTCATTGCTTTCATGACTTCTCAAGACTCCCTTTGTTACTTCGTTCTAGAAAATTAACCTTTTTTCCAGGTGGTTAAGAAATTGAAGAAATATCATTCCGTTAGATTTTTCAATCCTTTTTTGCAATGGGGGAGGATTTTCTGAAACCATTTATGATTCCTACATGAAATACTGTTTCTCCAAACATCTGTTGCTATGAAATTTAATGGCCACTGATGGCTGCATTACCTTTGCATATTTGTTCCTTCAATGAGCTGACTAAATTCGGATTATGTCAGAAAGTTTAAGAGATCAGTAGCTTTATTTTAACAAACAATAATTTATCAAAAACATCCCTGACATATTAAAATGAATAAAGAAAGACGAATAAGGAAAGACGAACTGATAAGCTAAATTGGAAAAGTGGGAATCGGCGTCAGAAGTACTGCAAGTTGAGGTGGAAGTTATACTTTATACAGCTGTTGCCAAAAGATTTGAATTCACTTTTTTACAGTTGTGAAAGTTGAATGAAATTTGGTTTTGAGCTACGAGCGCAAATTTGCAGGAAAAGTCTGATTCTCAGTGCTGTGGAAGAAGAAGATTGCGTTCGAGTATCCGGCACGATGCTACAGAAAGGGCCTGATAAACTGCGCTATAGAAAAAATAGGGTTGTTCTCCCAACACAATGCTACAGAAAAGGCCCGATAAGCTGCGCTGTGGAAGACCACTTTTGTGTTTGAGCTCCCAGCACAATGCTACAGAAAGGGGCTGATAAGCCGCGCTACAGACGATGAATGTGAGAATCAAGAATCCAGCACTATGTCACAGAGAAACCTATATAGGTTACTGAGGTCAAAAAATTGATAGGACTAAGACGTCTGCAAACGAACGAGGAGTAATCCAATTTATACCAGTCGTCAGCGGAAAGAAAGTGATCCGGACAAGTCCAGGAGTATGTTCAGGATCGGAGAGACGGAAGTTGACGGGGAACAGCAGTTAGATTGCACAAGAAATTTTTGACTCAGTCATTTGTTGGTTTGAGAGTAGGATAGCAGAATACAGCTCTGATCTTAACACTGACCATTATGAGGATGAGTTCAAGGAAACGAACGAATTGAATACGTTATGAAGAAAAAAAATAGATGAAGTGAAATGAATTAGAGGTAATGGTATATGAATGAAATAGAATTGAAACAAATGATGAAGGGAAATAGATAATTACGACTTTCTGATAAAGATTTATAATTTGTATTGAAGCAAATGAGTTAGCTTTGTGGATTGAAGATAATTCTAGTTGAAGTATTGAGCTACAAAGTTACTGTTAATGAGAACTGTCGAATTTTGAACGTGGGAATTGGTAAGCTAAGATTTCATATTTAAACCATAATATACGATGTTCGAGTTAAGTTGGGATTCGAGAGAGAGCGACTTTATCTTTCTATATTCTCCATATTGTACTTATACGAGTATATAATTTTAAAAAAATCCTTCTGTGTATGTGCAGAAAAAGATGACAATGGAGAAAGACGCTTTGTTCACAAATATTCAGAAAATGCCGAAGCACGGATAACAGAACTTGTACAAATTAACAACACAATAGGAACAAAACAGCACTCGTACAAATTAACTATACAAAGAGTAGCAACTCACTAGTAAACAGTAACAGCATTTTTAAAAACGTTCAACTCACCAGCTTACTACTCATCCAATAGATTAAACTCCAAAATTATACTCTGCACCTTAAAGACAGATTCCCTTGGATCTAGCATTCCCGCTTATTCACGCTGCCCCGGTCAGATGAGACGTCGTAGAAGGATTCTATAGCTCCTGTCGAAAAAAAGATTTCGAGAAAAATCCATAATAGTAGCCAAAGTCGGAGTCATTGCTTAAATTTTCCTCAGAATTAGACCAATATATGTAAATATCTCTTTTCATTTATAACAATAACGTTGCAAGGCAGTGTCATCGCAGATTCGTAACATTATGTAGAAAACATTAAAGGCTTTCCTCCGCATGGAACACTTTTCGCTTGTGACGTATCTCCATTACCCGACTTACCTGTCATTTTATATATATAAATATTAGCCTAATCATAAGGTTAAAATTCAATTTAATTCCAAACTTAGATAAAGTAATTCAAACAGTCATACAAATGCAACTCAAAAATGTATTCCATTATTTTTAAAAGAGTTACGTATTGTTTCTTGAAAAAGGCTTATGCTCTCTACTAGTCACAGTCCCTCCAAGCAGGTACTAACAACTTCTTCAAAATATCAAAGATTACATTTAGCGTGAGACAATGCGAGTAAATCTACAATAAAGAAACTTCAACCAAATAGCGTCGGGTCATAGTCCCTATACACCACACAGACACCCATATAACTTCTTCATAATATTCTCACTTTTACTGTCTTTCAATTACTGCGATCTTTCTATCGCAGTAACCGTTCTATAAAGCTGCAAACTTTCCAAGATGCTTTTGTAAGAACTGGTTACATCTATTCGGTACATTTTAAATACTTACCTAATTTGAGTAACCACGTTTCATTTGGTTGGAAGGGAGCCGAAAACTTAAATATAATGTCAGAAAGAAACTCCAGATGTTACTTAAAGGAAGTTTTTTGTGAATAGCCTATGTTACACGCTTAGTAGAAAAGCAGTCACGGGTAAAATTTCTAAGCTTTTGTAATATTTTTAATACTTTGAGAAATAATAGCAGAATAGTAAATTTCATAAAAATTAATAATTCTCTGCAACTGGAAAACTTTTCTGTCGATGTAATGTATTAGATTTAGTATAGATAAATAAGAGTTTATAGAGATGTTTTTCATTTCAAGTTGCTAAAATGCTTAAGTTCTTAAACTTTCATAAATAGCTTTAATACTTATGCTCAAAGACCGTGTTTCAGTGTCTAATGCGCATTGAAAACGGTCTAAAATACGATGCTTGATTGAAAAGTAACATTTCCATGGCATAACAATTTTCTTTATTACCCTATTTTCAATATCCTCGTTTTACCAAAACACTACATGCATTCTCTACATAATGTATTTGTTTCCTTTGTTTCTATGTGTCAATGGTGCCTAAAGAACTGAAGAAGTTGGAGCGACCTACGTGGAGATGATTTTGAAGTAGCGAGAGCCATTGCACCTTGCGACTTCCTCCTCTTCCGAAAGACGAAAAAGCATCTCAAGCAACATTAAGTTCGTTTTGACGCAGATGTTACAGCTTCCAGCAAAGCCTGATGTCTACAACAACCACTAGAAGCGTTTGTCCGACTAATCCACAAATGCGCGGAAAGGAAAGAGAACTGTATCAAAAGTGAACAAGTCCACACTTAGAGCAGTGATTCCTAAACCTTTTCACCTCACAGAGCACTTTGCCATGATGCTCTACCCTTTCTGAAAGCAAGACTAATCTTAATTCAGAGATAAAAAATGTGAGATTACGTGGAGACCCTGTGAAGCATCGCAGCTTCCAAAAATACCGTGACACACATATTGGGAATCATTGACTCACAAGACTCCCTTACATAGGTACTGAAGTCTGAATTTGACTTTTAGGTACTGAAAGCTACATAAAGTATAAATTATACGAAGTGAAAATTATTGTTCTTTGTAATTGACACAGAAATAAAATAACTTAACTACCCACCACGTACAAGTTTTACAAAAAACTGCTTTTCTAGCTATTTTAATATATAGTCCGCTTTCCTGTTTGAGGCTCATCGGTTCCGGCTACTTCATTTTTTTTTAATCAAATCATTTAGTTTATTAAAGATCTACAGTGTTAATTAAATATTTTGAACGAGAATGAAACAGAAACATTCCGAATTTTGTACAGTGATTAATTATTATAAAAAAATAAATTTTAATAAACGTGGAAACCGACTCAGAACAGTTTACGGTGATATATGTCAATACGAAATTGTATCAAAAACCTTTTTTTAAACAATTTAATAAGAATATTCAAATTGCAAATCTAAACTTTAATGCACCATGTACTTTTTAATAATAGTTTTCAAGAAAAAAAAATATTTTGTATAAAGTCTTCTCCCCCCCCCCTTTCTGTTTTATTGAGGCTAAAAAATATGTTTCATGTCATTATTCTTGATTATTGTTTTAAAACGAAAGCGATAGCTGAGTGGTTACGGTCTCGAACTCGTGGTTTGGAATCCTCGTGGTAGATAAGACCTATCATGTAGAGATATTCAACCTTTTACACTTTGGGGAACCTTTTGAGTTTATAGTTTTCTTGAAGGAACCCCTTGATCAAAGAGCAGAAAAATAGGATATCAAAGCTTTAATCCTACTCAAATTTACAAAATATACTATTGTAATTTTATTTTATCTCAATAAAAATATCTTAAAAAGACAATGAATAGTAAGGTAGCTAATGATATTTTTTTTTTCTAAAATATATTCTAACAATAGGAATTATATTTTAAATTATAACAAATCCGTACATATATTTGTACATCCGTACGTATACCCTCACCCTTTTGAACGAATGTCTCATTAGAAAATATCTCAACCCCAAGGGAAAGAGAGGGGTTCCCTAATGAGCCATAAAATTTCTTATCACCCGTTCATTGTGTTGCCACAACCCTCCCCAATTATCTATCACGATGTCAAACCTTTAAAACGCGGGGGGAGGGGGGAGAATTTGGAAAAAATGCATTTAAGACGGATACGTCTACTTGAAATGTTTTCGGCAAATTCACGGCCATACGGAATAATATGTTTGGTCGCTTTGTGACTCTCGAAAAAGCATCAAAGAAAACGCGCTAAGCTGAAAGGGTTCCCCAAAGTGTTGAATACCCCTGACCTAAGCCAAAGAACGGTGGCCAATATGTGACCTAATGCGTCTCGATTAATGTATTTGAAGCAAATGGTTTTATTTTATCCATAAAATATTTATTTATACAAGCAAATTGTTTAATATTTTAATAGTGATCCCTTGCGGAACTCTTGTCAAAGTTCCAGAAAACCCTAGGGTTTCGCGGAACTTAGTTTGAAGACCTCTGATGTAGAGAAACTGAAATTCGTTAAATCTGCAGAGGTTCAATCTTCGAAACTAGAGTGCGAACTCAAGTGACGTCCTCGTCACTTGAACAGCGGTTAAAAATCACGAGGTCCATCGCTAATAGCCCTCGCGTTGGTTTGAAGTGTGATGTTAACAATCAATAAAGGGGTAAAACCCTTAAATTATTTTCATTTCAAGTAAAATAAGCTTAGTTTGAAGTTGAATTCACAATAGTTGATTATATATATTTATTAACATCATACATGTAACACGATGATATTGGAGAAAACAGACGTAATAACGACTCATTCATGAAAAGTCAAATGAAACTACTCCATTTTCATAATTTCAACTACTTGCTAACGGGAGAACTTTTGAGTTCTAACAGATTTAACGCGTATCAGCACCACTACACTATGGGTCTTCTGAGTATCTAGACTGGAGTGAATGAGTGAATGTAAAGTTTATTGGCGCAAAAGCCAGATATGGCTATGCTGCGCCAAACAAGAATAAACTGTGGTCTAGACGTGAAGTTGAAAAAAAAATAAGAAGTGGTTGACAAGAAGGAGGGTTGAAATTAGAGATGGATCCCTAGGGTATCCCGGGAGTGCGTCACCAGTGTTTACCAAAGACAGTAAACCCCATGGGAAAGTAAAAGATCACTAAGGTGCCTCGGGGTCATGATGCCCGTACTTACCTGAAGAAGGTAGTTAAGTCCCTGAGGTCCTCTGATATAATCCCCAGGGGCAGGGTGCCCGGCTATACCCCCAGACGCTGAGTACCCATTTTAGTCGCCTCTTACGACATGCATGAACTACAGTGGGACTATTCTGTCATTTTCGGTCACCACACGGGTCGTATCTAGACTGGAATATAGATTCAAGCGAAAACATCGACAACGACGAGCTCGCGGCCAGACCACATAGCTATCCGGAATATTATAATGATGCAAGAAAATAATATTACAATTCTTGCAAAACGACTATATTACTACTCTTATCCATGTAAAAATTGCATAATCACATCAAATTTATCTGCCAGATTCTGCATGAAATTTTGAGAAACATGATATAACTATTTCATTCTGTTTCTTATAAAAGTTCTTTTTTTTAATGATAATTTGTAGAAATTTAATTCATACAAATTCTTTCTAATTTTTCAAAAAATGAAATTTGGGAGCATAAAATGTAATATTGCTAAATATAGAACTTCCAAACATTTAATAAATCTAAGGTTTTATATCTACAAAATTCCAAAAGTTAAGAAATCTGAAGCATGAAATGTTATACAACATTTGTAAGAAAAATATAATGGGTTTTGTATGAATTATAACAGTAAATCCCATTTTTGAGAATCATTTAAGGATGTAATAAATGGCTTTTATTTTTTCTCTTCAAGGACTCTGCACGAAAACATTTCTTCAACAGACTTTGCAAGAAGAAGCAAATGAATTATAAGGTTTAGCAATAAAGCTGTCACATTTAAAGTTGAAAAGTAAGAAAAATATCTGTAACGCTTAAATGTTATTTTAATTTGAAGTTAAAAAAAACAATACATTTTTTTAGTAAAATTATTACTTAGAAGAGTTTAATTCCTTCAAAAATTATTTGTATTTTGTGCAAAACATATAGATAAATTCATTTATATCTAAGAAAATTAAATAATTTTACTATTGTAAAGTTATTTTCTAAACGCCAGTCTTTGTTAATTTATGAAACTTACAGTTATTAAAGTTAACTTTGTTAAATCATGAAACTTACAAGTACGAGAGAAAACAGAAACGCATCAAAAAATACTTACAAAAAATTATTAATATTTTTATAAATTATATTTCATAAGTATATACAATTAATTGAAAGTTGATAGAAATAAGGATTTTGTATTTGGAATATTAAAAAATATACACTCAATAAGTTAAATGCACAAAAATGCCCCCCGCCCCCAGACGCACAAACAGGTTTAAATAATTATTTTCCCCCTCAGTTATATAATTATGAAGAGGCAGTTAAAACAAATTAAGAAAATAATACAAAATAAGGAAAACTAATAAACAATTTTAGCATGTTGGAATAAAAAACAGAAGATAGCTTATTTCAGAAAACGTATTTGTAGTAATTTTCAAATGCAGTTTCCAACATGCTAAAGAACGACGAGATTATAGTTTCTCAAACACGCTACGAATTCTGAGAAAACTACATTTCTGTTGCATGTTTTCTTTTCCCTCTTTTCTCAACTGTGCAATGCTGATCTACTATGTACTTGTAAGTAAAGGAATTTAAAATTTTCAAAGTATATGCATTTAAAACAGCATAGGTTCCTTGATTTTATTATTTTTTTTATCCAAAAATTGAAAACATTTTTATGGTCGTTTTATTGCTAGGGATGTGAATGTTCAGAGATCTTTAATAAATATTTAAAAATACTTGCAAAACTTTTTTTAAAAAATCAAAATCCAGAGAAACTTTTATTTATTTCTTTTTTCGCTCTTTCGAATGCATTTTATTTCGCGCAATTAAAAGCAATACCTTAGATGTAAATATAAAAGTACAAAACTCCATAGGATTAACATTACGCTCGACATTTCTTGGTGTCGTGTCGACGGGAGCCAAAAGGTTTTATCTCAATAATAACTGGAGTATCCATTTTCCACATGAGTAATGTTTTAAAATAAAATGATCAGTTATTAAAAAATAAATGACCAGTAAAATTTAAAATAAAAGATAGTTATAGCTTAGAATCCACTTTCAAACTGGTACAAAATGATAAACAGAAAAATTATGAATAATTTAGAAAATGATTGCTCCCCTTTTATTAATATCCTAAAAATAACTAAGAGATTTTGTTTTAAATTATACACATTTAGGGCACAAGTTATACGAAAAAGAACTATTATTTTGCTACTAAGAATAAATAAATAAATACACTGTTCTACAAATCACCATGACATATCTCAAGTAATATGCACATAACAATGTGTAGCATTTCGCTTTTTTTTTTTTTTTTTTTTGTTCTGTTCAAGGAAGAAAACTCTCTCATTAGTTTGTAAATAAAAAAGTATACAAAATTATAGTAATATATAACTCTCGTTTTCGTAAGAATTCTTAAAATGATAAGATCGAATTTTTTAAATAAATTATTTTAACTTTTTCGTGGATAGAAAGAACAAAGCTTCAAGTAAGTGATTGCTTTTTGTATACAATTTTCCTATTTTCATCTTATGCTTATTTCATTATTATTATTAATGTACAAAATATATTTCAAATCATCATTGTAATGCATTCATACATATGTACTATATACTGATATAAATCAATAATATTAGTTTTATCACGTACAGTTAATTATTATATTTCCTTAAATATTTATTTTTTTCAAATTGCGAATTTAAAATCATATCTAAGAAAATATTGAGTAAACCATTTTAATGGAAATGACATGCTGAAAAAAAATCTGTAAAAGGTTTTTAGGTTTCTATATTGTATTATCTTACAAAATATTTGGAATCTCTTAAAAGTTTTCAGAAAAATATATTTTTGTAACTATACGAAATATATATATCCTTGTTATTATGTTTATCAAATGAAACAAAGAATTATCATAAAAAGGATGTTATAGATTCCAAAAATTAAAGAACGTTATTGCATATATTATTAATTAGGAGAATTATATTTATGTAATTTTCATTAAAGGTATTTTATACCAATTTGTGATAAATCATTAGTAAGTAATAAAGTATTAATAAGTGATAAAGTATGAATACATTATAAGTGATAAAGTATGAATACATTATAAGTTTTAAAGTATTATAACTAAAATTAAAGTATATATAATAAATTTCAATTTTCTACAGGAAAATCTGATCAAACGTACACACGTAAATAGAAAAATTTTAGTGAAGGGTCTTATACACTTAAAATCTCTTATTTTGTACTGTGTTGGACGAGAATTTCTCCATTTTCGATGTTTACTCTTAAGACATTAAATTATTCAACTGGCATTTATTTATCTAATTATCAAATCGAAATCTATGATTCCTGTTAAATTATTGTTTTTCTACATTTATATTACATTACTACAATCGTTATAATATATTCGTTTCATAAATGTTCCTTTTTATTTGGGTTTCAATAATAACAAAAAAAAGGATAGTCATTTGAATTGACAGTTGCTTTCCATATTAGAAGTGAACAAAAATATTTCTCTGAATTACAATACACATTGAAAATTCTTTTGGAAGATCATAGTGCATTTAAAATGAAGGAAGCGCACATTTATGCATATTAATCAATATAAAAATATTCTAAAAAGTCCATTGAAATATTTATATATAATTTTATAAACAGTTAAGAGATTATTTCATGTTCAGAAAGATAGAGAGAAAATTAACACACACACACAAAAGCAGAATTTTTTCAAACTGGATAATATTTTTATAATTCTTCTCTCTGTTAAAAAAAGCAAATAAAATTACATATTACTTTACTTTATTTAATGCGATATAAATATTTGTATATTATCTTAAATCTCAAAGAAATACAGTTCAAAAATAAAAACATAATTACTTTTGCTCTTTCAAAGAAATTAAATTTACAGGAAGGAAATGCCGATTTAAAACTGTAGACCACTCGTTTCTTCAAAAAGTGAGATTTCCTTCAGGATGATTTCAACCCTCTTTTTGTTAGCCCTGACACCTATCATAAAATAGGGAATGTGATTTTTGTCACTTCTGTTGGGGGCTTAAATGTACCTCTTGTCCATTCATGAGCGATCCGTAACTAGTGTGTGCAAATAAATAAAAGGACGTTGGAAGGAGTGTCTGTTACATCTGTGACTGCCCTTCTCAGAGCAGCATTTATTTGAACAAATTGGACATATATAGCTTTAGAAATAAAACTAATATTTCCCGATTTTCAGCAAACGTTGTAAATAGGAATATTTAATTTGAAGTAACCGTCTTCACCCAGTCATGTCTGGGAATAACATTTGACGATTATAGTTATTCTGATCATGGATCTTATTGAGGCCGAGCAGAGAACGAGACGAGACCATGCCTTAAGACGTTCCTGTTCAGAACAGCACACAATTAAATCGCTATAATCGTTAACAGTTTCTCTGGAAAAAGATGGGAGTGCGTTACGCTGAGGCTGTCATGCGTTTCAAACTTACGACGAATCACGACTACTTACAAGCGCTGTGACGACACAATATTCGCCTCTTGTGCCATAACTAAACCTAATATACTAACACTAAAAAGTCAGTAACTTATGCAAGAAGACGTTAGACAGATCACACACACATAATGTTTATTCTACAGATTTGTACTATAACGACAAATGACAAATGAATGAATGCTCTCCAAGATAACACCGTAGATATATTTGCCTGTCTCACTAATACCGAATTAAGGTTAGCTTACCACAACCTACCTGGTTGAAGTTGACTTGATTCTTGGCTTTACCAAGACCACTCTCCACTCTTGATCTCGTCTACCACCTGTAAGACATATACTCAACGCTAGTGACACTCAACCTCTATCGTGCGATTTTCGCTTTGTTTATATACTTTCCTATCTACAGCACTTCACTTTATTTCTACCTGCCCTTAATTTAACTAATCACGTTTCATTTTGGTTGGGAAGAAATTGTTATTTATAGCAATCGATCTTAATTAAAGGTCCCCAAGATTTGTGAAGAGAAAACCGCGAATAACCCAACGTCACTGCGCATCTCCACGATATTGGTGTTTTTCTCCAAATGAGACTTGCCCGTAATGTCGAAACTCAAATATGTGGAAATTGTAGGGCTGCTCTGCAACAGCTCCATGCACAACGCAGATTAGATGTAAGAGTTCGAGGTGTAAGCACGCAGAAATACGTGTCCGTCATTTGGTTTAATTTTTCACCATTTATTGAACTATTTTTCCTCTTAAAATAAGCTTGGTTCTTTGCAATGCCAACTTCTGTATGGGAGCTCGGAAAAAGAATTAGAATTCAATTAAAATTTAAAAAGCGAAATGAAACTCGCTACACAAATAGGCTAACGGATTTGCTACCACCAAAAAACATAGATGCTCGCCTTCTTCATAAAGTACGGACGGTACTTTTGATCAAGAACTTGTGAGAATTTCTAAGTAGGGATGGTACTTACTGGCAAGCAACAAAAATTGGTATCTAATGTTGTGCCATTGCTCCATCGTGATTGTTCCGGTATTTGTGACAAAATCAACACTAAAATAATAATAGCAGAGGGTTGTTACATGCCTTTGTTTTGTTGGGATTTTTTGAAGCGTTTTGGATATATCTCAGCTAAAAAGGGGGAGTAAGTACCTTTCTCTATTTACCTTTAATTTTTTTTCGAAATTATTTAGTAACTGTGCTAACCTAAAGAAAAAAGACAAAAAGATGGTCACCCTAAATGAGATTCCTATGGAGTCAAACTTTCTTAAAAGATGAAACATTAAAACAATGGAGTTATTTATATTACTAAGCGATGCATTTGAACGTAATACAAGACAAACATTGAGAAGTTTTCCTCATTTCCCACTCATTTCAATATTTGAGATCACAAGAAATTAATATCTGATACTTTTTCTTTAAACGATTTGGTTTGTGTTTCAAATGTGTTAGGTCTGGATACAAACAGTAATAAAGAAGCATTCCTTGATGGACCCGTTCAATCTTTATCGAATTTAAATGAGTTGCAAACTAAAAACTCTAAATCGTTGAACAGGGATACCGAAATTTAAGATGACAAAAGCGAAATAAACCCTACTTCCTCCTTTCCCAATTCTGCAGTGTCTTCGACATTAAATCATAACATGTCAGTTGATAGGTTCAACCTTTCCCTTTGCTTTGTTTCGAAAGATCTCAGAAATTAGCATCGAAAGTTTACTCGTTCTAATGCATACAGCATAAAGTATTTTTGACAAGATTGTGAAGAATCATTTCTTTTTTCCCCATCTCTGAACGAACAGCAAAAAAATAATATTTCCAAAACTTTCATTGCAGGTCAAGCAAACCGTTTTCTTTTCCAGCAACGTGGTTTTCATTTAAAATCGCTTTATTAAATTCACAGACATTTAAGTAGACGTAAATTACATAAAAATAAATTACTTCCGATTATTTTCTTGCAACTGGAGGACTCGCAAGTACTTCCTATGAAATTATTAATGCATATTCATTACTTGAATATTATATAAATGACATACAGGTTTACTCATCAATAAAGCTTTTTTATACGGTGCTAAATCTATTTCAGAATTTATAGAGAAACTTCGTATTTATGAAAAAAAATAGTAAATGGTAGAAATAAAAAACCCTTTCTACAAACAAATCGTAATGTTTCTTCTGAATTCAATCAAGGATGCTACATGATCTCAAAAAATAGCTTATTTAGATGTTTCATGACAATACATATTTCTCGTTTTTATCGGGACAAACATAAAGGTTTAAAATGTAGTACTTATAAAAAATTAGTTCATATTTCTACAAAGTGTATTAACAAACCTATTCCAAATTGAACCGATAATACTTTATCTGTTGTTAATCATTTACCACCTTTGATGTACAAAACTTTTATTATTAATTATAATTCATTTACTGCATTGCTCGATACTGGTAGTCAGAAAACGATTCTAACGAAAAATACATATAACAAAATTGACTCGCCGCGTTTAACTACTTTTAATGGATCACTTACAGCGTTTCGAAATGGGTACATTACACCAATCGGTAGTAGTAAACAAGAGCTTGTAATAGATAATCAGATATTTATCTCTAACTTTTATGTTGTTAATAACGAAATTCTGACGTAAAATGCTATTATTGGTTTAGATATTTTAAATCAGGCGGAAATAAAATCAAGACAGACGGTGTCACATTAACAAAAATTTCGGATAATGAAAAAGGCTGAAGAATTTTCGATTTTTAACTTATCAATAAATAATAAATTGGAACCCAACATTAGATCAAATGTTAATAAAGATCAGCGAAATAATCTCCATAATTTGATATCAATCTATAAACAGATTAAGACTAAAACTACTGATATTCAAATGTCTATTAATTTAAAGAATGAATCACCTATAACACATAGACCACGACGTTTACCTTTTGCTGAAAGAAAAATTGCAGATGACCTCGAAATGAAATGGTTGGTTAATGGTAATGTTGAGCCATGCTCTTCTGATTTTTCAAGTCAAGTAGTTTTGTGACGCCCGCCTGACCCGGGCGTCAGCTTGTGCCATTACAAGATTCAATTATTAAATACTACGACACAAATAATTAAAGGAACGCTAAAACAATCTTTAAGCAATTTATTAACATATATTTACTATGACAACAACTCCCTATGCTCTCCAGGGTAATATTTATATTAGCCTCAAATTCACCCACCAATAGTAATCTAACAGACTCTTACCACTAATCCTTCCTCGACTGCAACTCAGACTCTGGATCAACTGTTGAAAACAATATGAAATATACTTCTAGCTACAATCTTTACTCGAACCCTCTATTTCAATCTCTATTTCCTCCTTCCTCTTATCTATCACTTCAGCTTCACTTCTCCCACAGCCTCTCTTTCCGCTACTCTTTCTACTTTCAGTCGGACTTTATATATTTCCTAACTCAACCACTTCACTTCATTTCTAACTGCTTTACATAATAACTTTACGTATCACGTTTCATTTTTGGTTGGGCAAAGGTTGTTTAGCGAAAGCAATCAATCTCAATTAAAAGTCCCCAAGGTTAGTGAAGAGAAACCGCGAATAGCCCAATGTCACAGTTTTAGTAAGGAAAAAAGACGGAATTACAAGAGTTTATATTGATTATTGACAGCTTAATAAAAACATTGTAAAAGATGACTATCCCTCGCCTCAAGTAAACGATCTGAAATGATAGACGTAATTCCTGATGTTCTGGGACTTAAGATTTGTTAAATATATCCAAAACTTGTGAATAAATATTATAAACATCATTCTATTTGTGAGGCATCTGTGCAGTTTCAGAAAATAAGTAATATATCGTAGCTAGTTCTATAAAAAAAAGAGTATTTCGATTAAAAACTCCAACAAAAGAATTCGAGAAGTACCAGCAAGGAATAAGATTTAATTTTCGAGATCAAATAGCATTAAAGCAGGATTTTACGATTATATATGAGTTAAATTAAAAAACAATTTGATTAACATGATGGAATTTGAAGTTCTAATTCATTGGTTTACAAAAATATACGTAGCATTCCTTTTTCCATTTCAAAAGCAATTAATTTTTTCAAGAACTAAGAAAAAAAGTGTTAGTTATTTTTACTCTACCCTAATCAGTAATTTTGAAAATGATTAAATCAGTTTTAAAAACTACTTCTTCAATCAATTATTATTTTCATAATTTTAAATTAATTTTTCCATTATAAATATTTAATATATTGTTCTCATATATTAATGAAATTTATGCAATTTTCTTTCGAGTAAATCAAACACTATGTAAACTGAAACTTATTTTTAAAAAGAGTGAATTATTAAATAAAAGAAAAAGTATAATGAAAATGTTTCGAACAATTCTTTCATAGAATTTAATCCACCGCTATTATATTTCTGAGACAAGCTAAAATACATTCAATATTTCAAAAGAATTATTTGAAAAGAAAGTATTTCTCATTTTCGTTATTGTAAGAATTTTAATCTCCAAAAACTTGTTTAGATAAACTTTACCTTGCAGACCTTATGTATTCTACGAAATAATGTCCTTTCTTACGGAGAATTATATTAATATTCCTTTTTCCATGCTATATGAATATATATTTTGTAAAAAAAAAAAAAAGAATTTAGTGCATTGTGTATTCTTCTTTAAAACCTTAATATAAAATGGATTCTTGTTTTTTTATAGGATAAAAATGAAGGATTTATGTGCTTGATGTTGTATAATATTATGAACTGAAAGTTTTAAATTAATGATTTATTTTAAAACATTTCAATGAATATTTGGCGGCATTGTCAAAGCAACTTTTTGTAATACATTCGAGCTGCCTGCCAGCGGATTCGCTATAGCACTCTCATGCCAACTCACCCAGAAGAAAATTATTTTGTGAGCAAATTAATAACCAGTTTTTCATCGTAGCTTTAAAAGTTTATGCTTGAGACAGGAGAAACCGCACAGTGTGACAGAGAAGAAACCGCACATTCACATCACAGAAAGAAAAATCTTTTTGAGAGATTTTCCGCTGACGATTTGGTTTCTATAGGTATTACCAAAAATTTGTTATGTTGTGTCATGTTGCGCTGAGAGTTCGATGACGTTATTTTGGCTCTTTCAAGTCGTGATAACAGATCGCTTTTTAGGCGTGTTTGACTTAGTTGTTATTTGTAAAATTGCTGTCTTAACTTTTCGCTTTCGGGTAAGTGACACCCCAAAATGCTTCAAATTTTGCAATTTTTGATTTCGATGTTAAACATAGAGGGCGCTTTTTGCATGTATCACTTATACGAATTAGATAAATAGAACGATCGATAATTGAATTTTAAAAATGTAAGGCAAACGTGACACGCCCCCGATGGAGAATGCATCAGTGGCCGTGGAAGACTCACAGATAATGAAATTGTGTTTTTGCTGAGGAACCATGGCTTGGCTATTCGTTGAAACATCAAACGTCCCATACCTGATATGGTTAAAGCTATATGACCAGTTTATTTTCATAAACTATCAACGGATGCTAAACCACAGAATGGATTATACATATCTAGCTTGGATACTTAGTGTAGGTATAATACTTGAAAAGCTTCATAGTTGGAAAAGACTTATTTACACAAACATTCACTTCCTAAGTCTGTGCTTTTCGCCATATAGCCTATATATAAATTCTAATTTCTTCTAAATGTGATCTTTACTTTCAATAATTCAAATTACTTCTAAATAACCTAGAAATTAAAATTTCAAACCACTTAATTGATAAAAAAAAAAGATGTAGGATTGTCCAATTAATTATAATATAGTACTAGATTGCATTAAAAAGTATCATATTGCAAATTATAGAGAAAAGCATCATTATTTGAGTCTTTCTCAAAATTTGTTTTTTCAGAATTCTGGTACGTCTTTCTCAAAATTCTACTCTATCTGTGAAGCAGATAATTTGCACATTAAGAAATGAGTCTATTTTTCGACACGGTGAACTTAATGTTTTTATAATAAATATTAACACATTTTAGATATTGCAAAATGTTTGTATGAAATTATGGGAAATTTCAATCACAAAATTTTAAAATTATATTAAACTTAATTTTTGAAACTTTAATTAAGTTCAGTGAATAGAATGATATAAGTTTTAGAACTCTGCATATTTTTGATGTTATAAATGCAGTAGAATTTATGCAAGGTGTACCTAATAATAAGTACATTACTTATTAATGTAAATAGTGCTATTGTTTATTAATTGTTCATGCATAATTATCTGTGTATGTGTTTTCTTTACATTAAAGGATACATTAATATATAGATATCCCAATGTTAAAATTTAATTTCAATTGCCTTTAATTTAAAAAAGTTACGATCCTTTAAGTATTGCTCATTTTTCCTTGTAGTAGGTATCTTAGATACCTTCAAACTTAGCTAGCTATCAAGGAATTGAATATGCAACTACTTATACCCTGGAATGTGTTGCCGTCTAAGCTATTTAAAGTTCTAGTAGTGTGGCGCTTCTACAAGCATATGCCCTAACCATCGCATCCCGAATGGAATTATTTTCTGAGCCAGTTAGTAGCCGCTCTTTTTTTTCTCATATATTTGATAGTTCTGACTTATGTCAAAGAACTGGCGCAATCTTTTAAATTGAAAGTTTTTAGTTTCACACTTCAATATAAATCTCGAAGTCTCAGCTATTCTCAACTGTATTTTACAGTAGAATCCTTCTAAATACGTATCACTACTATTGACGTTTAAAAAGAAATTGCAACAGCCGAACAACATATTCTGGATGAGCTCGGCCCTTAATTCAGTGAAATACTTTTAAACACAAAAGTACTCCTATTGTTCAGATATTAGATTTGGAGACCAACGTTTAGATGATGAATGAGAGAGGGCTGTTTTCAAGAAGATCTGTTGTTTGCATTCCGCTCAGTTCTGCGAACAGGAGAGTCCGCTTAAAATGGTTCAGAGATCATAGAGATTGGAGCATGGATCAATGGGCGATTGTTCTCTTCTCTGATAAGTCCCAGTTCAACTTAATCAGTGATTCTCGCAGTACTTTTATAGAAAGAGAACCAGGGACCCACAACCTGCCCTCCAATGTCCGAGAAATCGACAATTACGGCAGCGGAGGGTTGATGGTGTGGGCAGACATCATGTTGGATGGTCGCATACACCTCTTGGTCTTGGAGCATGTTAACCTTTTCAGGGTTACAGTTGGTCCTGATTTCTTTTCAATGGATGACAACGCGAAGCTACATAGAGCTCATCTGGTCGACGAATTTCAGGAAAGGGAGGATATTCGTCAGATGGATTGGCCACCCCGATCTCCAGACTTTAATCTTATACAGCATGCCTGGGACGCTCTGGGGAAGGCCATTGCAATTTGCAACATTCCTCCGAAAACCATTAAAGACCTGAAAATGGCGTTGCTGAATGAATGGGAGCAACTGCCACATAAACTCAAAAACTTCCTTATTTCCAGCATAAATTACGGTGCAAGGTCCGTATATCTGTAGGAGGCTCTCTAGTAATACATTTATGTATTCTATTCTGCAACTGCTGTATCATAATTTCCTACTCCGATAAATGTTACGCACGATCATGCATGTGTATTAAAACAGTTGAATAGTTATTTTTTTTGTATTATATCAACCTTAGATACAAACCAAATTTCATTAAGTTCTGTTCAGTAGCTCTAGAGATAATGGACCAAATCGAAAAATTCTCTTAATTATAAACATCAGTGAATTTAAAAAATAAGTTAAATATTTAAAGTTACGAATTTCTGTTATTCTTTGTGTTGTACCATTATAGGACGTAAGATAATAATAATAGGATAATTAGTTAATAATTTTATTAATACTCTGACCACAGACAAATCAGTGCACCGTGAAGGAGTTTTCCGATATTCAAAAAAATTTAGCGAATAATGCTAATATGCATTGAAAAAGAAAAGATTACAATTTTACGAAATTAAATGCTTCATTCCTATGTTACCGGGATTAAAGAGGCATACTTGACTCAAGATACTCTCTGACTGTGTCTTCTTACTTTACGAGAAACAGCTTTAGTCATTGAAACTCTAAGAGGCTCTCGATCATAGTGTATCGTCTAAGAATATCTCAGCATCTGCTTAGTACCTTGTGAAAAAATTAACATTTCTTAATCCTCAGTGGCTTACTCATCTTCTGCCGTAAATATCAAAATTTAGGAATAGCAGCATCCACAGCGTCCAATATCGAGTCAGCAATATTTTGGTCAGCACCATCAATATTTTTGTTCTGAATCCTTTCGCCGATTTTAAATGCTGACGTGTTAAAGAATCCCGATGAAAGTTATACGTGGGAGGCGGTAAACGCCTTCCATCCCATTAAATTGGGACACAGAGAGAGAAACGATTACTATTATATAGATCGTTATTGAACTCGAATTTCATCAGCTGTAGCAGAGTAGGGTAGACGAACAAAGAGCTAAATCGAAGGAATGAAGTAAAGCAGTGGGTACAATGGAATAAATTTACATAGCAAGTAGAGATAGGGATCTGAGATATGAGTGTGAACTTTTTGTGAATTTACATCGTCGTTTCCTAACTGAGGATTAGGTCCATTAATGTCAATTAGCGGATTCTATGGAACTTGTAATTGGTCGACTAAGACAGTCAAATCCATTTATAACATAACATCATGGGGTGGAAAATAACACAGCAGACTGTGACAAAAGACTAGATGTGAAACCTTATAGCCACTGCCTGAAGCCTTATGGTCGGTGTAACGATACTACTTGAATAGTTCTGGGATGTGAATAATTCCTTAGGTTGAAGGTGTAGCGAGATCAACACCCCTTCGTACACAATTATATCCATGCTCCTTAGTTAGTTCATGAGAAACTGAAGAGCAACGCATGCCGGTTGTTACATGGATATTTTGAATTTGGGAACCCTCAAGTGGAGATAGTAAGACGTAGCAGTTCCGAGAAACAAAAGACGGCTATTAAGAAGGCCGTTGGAAGATGAGAAACCGTTTTCCTGGGTCGTAAAGCTTTAGTAGTCTTCAAGGGAGGGTGGAGATCCACCGCATCCTCGAAGGCACATGAACTGCGAGAAATGATATTCTTCGCAGCAGCTTTAATTCTACTTCTGCAAGACTTTGGACTTGACCGATGGCCTCGTCTCTTCAGCCATTGCAGAGGGAGATTATGTTTGGGGAGGGGAGGCTTTTTTTTTTTTTTTACTTTGTTACGTGGTTTTGGTATTGTTTGCGATGACTGGATGATTGATTTCTACATTTTATACGGTGAATTTTGTGGCGAACACTATCCTCGTTCAGTAACGGGATAAATTCTTGAAGAAATCATTATTTCTATCCAGTATATTTTTGCTTCTTTGTGTGAAAGCCTCTATTAACGAATCATCTTTTTTATTTATTTTGAGTATCCAATATCTAGTGACAACTGCAAATTCTAAAACAAGTATTGGTTTCTGGATGAAAACTTATACCTTATGTACACATAAAATTCCGATCTTTCCCTTTCACTGACACATCTGATTCAGAGTATGCCTTTTGCATAGCTTCAAAAATCTGCAACTTCAATTTTCTCTAACTTCCACACGAATCAAATGTTCATTTTTCTTCAAGCTATATAGCTGTCATATTGTCATGATACATTATTACATGATATGTGTCAGTAATTGAACAGCAGACAATGATCATATGTTCATATTTATTCAAATTCTTCATCCAGCATTAACCACATATCCGTATTCTAATATTTGTTGGAAGTAGATGTTAAATGAGGATTCTCAGTTATATGCATATTTCTTTCTTAGGCGTCTGAGAGTCAGGATTAAATGCTTATTTGACTTATTGCAACTGTTTCAATTGGGAAATTTCAAAATAGTCCTAAGTAATCATATTTAAAAATAAGAAAAAACTGTCAGTTTTGCATAATTTTTGTGGGTTTTTTTTTTTTTTGCATCTCATTTGTGGTCCTGTGATATCATAGGTCGTAAAACAGTATCAAGATATTGTTCATAGTTTCACAAACTGGAAGAATTACAGGTAAGTAAATTAAGACGACGCAGATATCCTCGCTGAATTTAAAATATTGATTGATGAAAATATATATATTGGGAATAAGTTTTTTTTTCAATTAATTTGAATTATACAAGTCATTCTATGAAACAGTCAGTGTGGCTTCGATTTTTAAAGTATTACATATTTTAAATATCATTAAAGATTTCACAAGAGGAAATATTTTTGGCACAACTTTCTTTTGCCATTCCTCATTCAAATTTTTGAGATTTACTCATTCTCATTTAATTGAGCAAGTAGCCCTAGGGCAAGGCAGATCTTATAAACTGCTACAGAATTTACAGTGGGAGTAGCGCTCGATGTTTTTGTTTTCTCTTCGACTTGTATATCGAGTACTTCAGTCAGCTCTAACTCGGCTGGAAGATTCAGTGCATTACAGATCTTAAAAACTGTTTCTGATCGTACGGTTGGAATACATTGGGTCGATTTCTTAATTTTTTTATCCCAAGTAGGTCTTTCTTCAATGGGGGCTAACTGAACTTCCATATTGAGTCCTTCACACATCTTAAAAATCATTAAGGAATATACAACAGGTATTCCCTTTTTCTTATTTCCATGTTCAAGAGAAAGATAAATTGGCCATGGAATTACCATACTTTGCATTTGAGTCTCGTTAGCATAATACCAATTGTAGAATATCTTAATCATTTCGTTCAAGAAAACACACACAAAAATCTCTCCAAAAGTCGGCATAAAACCACGCATAAAATCAACCACGAAACAAGAGATCAAGTACATCATGATCTCGGAAAGGAAAGCAATAGCCATTGCTATATCAATAACTTTGACTTTATCAAAGAACTCAGAAAAGCATTCAAATCGCACAATATTCAAATTGCAGTTTACTCAGCAAATAAAAACTTTAAAATGAACAATTCGTTCTAAT
>BMAW01001016.1:0-23587 GCA_019974015.1 Nephila pilipes | reverse complement strand
AACCGTCGGTTTTCGTTCAGTCACGGGTTCGATTCTTTGCCACTAAAGACTCGCCGTGTAGCCTGGGCTAAAATCTGCCGGGCCCCCGAATCCTCACTTTGGAGTGGTGTTTAAGTTAGAAAGTGGTGCCAGCTCAAATGTCGTCTTCGTCACTTGATCGAGGTTCAAAATAAGGAGGACCGTCTCCAATAGCCGCCATGTTACTTCTAGTGAGACGGTAAACTAAATTAAACTTGCACGATGTAACTCAACTATAGTGTTCATGTGTATCTTTTTAGTTTTGCTTTAAAATTATCCATAAGAAATGAAGAATGATGTATTTGGTCACCTTAATATTGATTTTCGGACTTTTGTTTAGTTGTTTACTAGCAACAGAAAGCTCAAGGCTATTGGGGAAGGTCTTCGTACGTTTTAATGCAGGTAAAGAGAAAAGGACTAAACCAAGTTACAATAAATCTTAGAATTTGAGACTCATCATATTTTATGTGCATGAGTCAAACGACTGGGAGGGTTTTCAGTGGCATCTGTGATGGACCCACGATTCAATAAAAAACCCTGAAACTGATTTAGGGATTTGGACCACAAGGGTTGATACTTAAAATTTCCAAGTTTCCTCACTTTTGGAAGGCTTTTAGGTCCCATTTCAATTAAACTGAGGAAAGTTCATATATTAACGATAATGAGAGTTTAATAAAATTTAGAGTCGAACTCGCAAACAACGACTCAAGGTATATCCATAGAAATAGAATAAACTCCATTTTGAGAAAAATCAAAAACAAACTTTCAAATGCATTTAAAAATTAACTTGTCGAGTAAAATTGAAATCCCTGTAACTTAAGATCTAATTAAGGTAGAAGCAAAATTCAAACACTATTAGAAAGAAAAAAGTGTTTAATTGTAAACCTACATTAACATTAATAATTCAAAAAATTTGACAAAAATGTCATTTTAAACGTGTACGGATACCATAATGTCATTTATATTTTATCTTTGTAATTGAATAATAATAATTTTTAAGGTAAGACTTATTACTTTGTTAACCATATTAATTCATTTTCTCTTTCATTGTTAAACACGACATGACAAAATGTACATTGCTTTGGCATTTCTGTGTTAAATTATCTCATTTAATATCATTTTTCACTCACGCAAAAATAAAACGCTACATAAATTCAATTGATTTTAAATCTTCTTTAAGCTCTTTTGTAGATGATAAAAACACCAAACATCAAAAATGAGACGTCAAACCAAAATCCTTTAGTATAGCAGAAAATTATCGCGGGATCGTAGGAAATAGTATATTTGATTCTAAAACAAATGAAAAGGAAGGCGCCAGATATGGCACTCTATCATTAAACTTGCACATGACGCCAGTGTGAGGATTTACTGCCGCCAGAAAGCTAACGTACAGTATCCACAGAGCCATAACTGGTGTTTAGCGGAATAAGGGCTCGTACCCACCATATCGTCGTCAGCGAGATCGTGACCATGACTTCTTAGCTACTACTTTAGCCTATCGAATCGAAAAGATAAATACGTATTAATTGAGGTGAAAAAGTATAAATCCTCTTGAAAATTGTGAATAAATTTTCTTTGTGCCCTTCAAATCACGATAGACAATTTAGAAATAGATGCTTGAAGTATATCGTCAGTACTAGAAAAAGGGATTTCGTAAATTCCAACAGGAAAGAAAGTGTCTGCTTCATACTATGAACATACTTTGAAAGTTGTAAAATAAGAATGCTTTAGACCCTAAACAAAACATTACACATGCGAGATTTTCAAGAAGGCTTTTTCTAAAAGAGGAAGTATACAAGGTTTTTTGTCTTCTCACTCTAAAAAAAGGCCTTATGTTAGTGAAATTTACATTAAGGTACTCAGTCTACGTTGTCTCTTAAAAAACCATTTTCGTGTTGATGATAACGAAGAGCTATATAATTGTGAAATTTACCAGGCTTGTTTTTCAAATTGTTACTTAAAAAGACATCTGTACGTTCGCCCTAAAAAAAGTAAATGTTTTATACATAAAACTCGACTGGAGATTACGATAGGCATTATTTCAATTCAGTCCTGTTTTCGAGCAGGGATTCCACTAAAGACTCGTCGTGTAGAAGGGATGATGCAGTTAAATGTATGAGATTATTAAGGCATGTCGTTATGATGTAAGAATTTTCCTTAAATCTTTGTATGATTAATCCAAGCTTCGCTTGTAAAGTAGGCGTATTAAGTATTTTCTTATACATTATTAATATAGTGTAATAGTATAAAGTATTTAAATTTCATGATCAAATCTTTAGCGCATAAAGAAAAGTTTCACTTATTGATTTTTTGAGTTTATGGGACATAGAGTAACAAAGACTTACGCTTCATTTTCATTCATATCATTTGATAAGATCTTCGTGCAGTAAACAGAGACTTATTTATTGATTGACTGTTTATTAACATCGCACTTCAGGCAAAATCAGGAGGCAAGAGGTCACCTCGGTCTAGTGACAAAGACGACATATGAGTTGAAACCAACCATTTTCGATCTTCCAAAACTGATGAAAAGAAGGAGTAGAAGTCTCAAAAGATTTCATATGCATTCGCTTAACTATTCGGCAGTAGAACTCGAGCCCCCAATTTGAACGAAACCCCGTTGCCTGCAAATTCAGGAGCAGGACCACTACGTTGCCGAGGCACAAAACAAGTTCAATGTTATAGTGAGATGCTGAACCAAACATCCAACATTCGCATACGCTACATGTCAAAATGATGGTAGTGATATTCGTATAATTGTATATGATTAAACGAAGCTTAGACGCCGAGGTAGAGTTACCATTCATTTCATTTTACTATTATAATGTTGTTTAAAAACATTTATTTCAGGCAAGGACTAAAATACTGAGAGGCTTTGTAATCTTTGTACATTCGCATCCGTCCTCAATCAATCCATCAGTCAATCAATGTGTAAGAAAAACATCTTAAAAATCAAAAAGTTTATGAATTGATATTAATAAAATCGTTCAACGGCGAACTGCAGTGCTTTCAACAGGAAATACTAGCAAATGTATTAAAATTGCACATACTTCCTTAATAGCTATCAAGACATTAAGTGTTGAATCTAAAACATTTTCAGAAGAATAAAAGTATTTATTACAAATATTGTTGCCACGTTAGCATGTTGGTCATGGTTCCGGATTCGCGGCCGGTGGTTTTCGTTCAGTAACTGGTTTGCTCCTTGGCAGCTAAAGACGGGCTGAGGTATATTACATCTGTCGGGTCCAAAGACTTCCCAAAGGCGTGGTGTAGAAGTTAAGAGGGGGCAGTTCAGGTGTCTTCCTCGTCATTTGAACAAGGATCATAATTACGTGGTCCGTTGCCAATAGCCTTTGTGTTGCTCCAAGTGCGACGGTAATTTAAAAATTCTTGAAAGAAAATTTAGATCTCAATCAGGAGACTGAATAACTGAATATGCTAACACCTCACTCACTGCAAGCAAAAACAATGCCATAGTAGAATGAAATTTTATTTTAATAGATATACAGTTCGTATGACTGTTTCCTCCGAAAGAGACATTTAATGCTTACTGTTTAACTTAGACAGTTAAGTCATGTCCAAGATTCGAGAGGTGTTACAATCAAAGTTACAATACTTCTAAGATGAGTGGTTGGCCTAATTAGCAAACTGTTCCTGAAAGTGAACACGCCATCGGCGTAGTTTTCATTTGATCGTGGTTTTGAAAACGGATGCCAATAGCCGACAAAAGACCCGACGCGTACCCGGTGCTGTTGCTCGTTAAATTTACCGATGCTCAATTTTCAATTCCACATGTAGGTGTGCACTGATTATTAGAGAATGATGTGCGAGGGCTCCTGTTTGCACAGTTTAATCCCATTCCCGTTCGGGATTGTGATATCCTTTATAGAAAACAACAATATAATTATAGTTTGATGCTAAGAGAATACAAATACATGCCGAAAGAATACAAATAATACATGTCGTTTTGATGACATTGATATCCGTAAGTCTGTATGAGATGTATATGATTAATTATAGACTCGAATTGATGAGATACGAGTATTATTCTTTATATTTAAATAAATGATGTAGTATCTGGAATTTTCATGAACAAATACCACTCCCGTCGTCCCCGAAAAATATCGTTTCCCTTATTGATTTCTTGTGTTTATGAGACATCGAGATACAAAGGCTTATTTGTCAAATTTAATTATATCTTCTTAAAAATTCTAATTGCAAAAAGCAGAGTGACTAATTTATTAATTCATAGTCGTACGTTAAAACAAAATTACGAGGTGATTGATCCCGTAATTTCTAACCTCGATCAAGTGAAACGGACAACTGCTAAGTTCACACTTCCATTTTCAACTTTAAAACAAGACATAAGGGATTCTAAAAATCTCGAAAGATTTAACGTGAATTCATCTAGCTAATAGACCAGTTATTACTGGCAGCAGGGCTCGAAGCTACGACTTTATGGAAACAACATCAGTGGCATCTTCACAACCATAACCACTATTCTACTGCGCCCACAAAGACAACTAAAAGGTACAGTGGGATGCTAAACCAAACAACAAACATTCAAATATACGAGACTTCGTCATGAGGATAGTAATATATGATGGCTGTATATCATTAATCAGAGTTTCGATGAGGAAGTAGGGGTATAATTCTTTTTATTTTACTTAAATAACATAGAGTAAAAACATTTACTTTATGCTTATAGAAGCACTAAGACACCAGGAGACCTTTTGATCCTTCAAGAGGCTTGTGTCGCACTGAGACTCTCTGCAGCGCATTATATGGCTTCAAAGGCAATATATCTTTTATAATAGTGCATACAGTGAAGGACTTAGCATACTTGAAGTTATATCGTAATTCCTATCCTATTTGTCTAACACATTTCATTTCTATTCCATTTCATGTAAAATAAAATGTTCCATTTAATTTTAGAGTTTGTCATGAAAAAGGACAGCTTTGTTTCAGTAGGATATTCTCTATAGGTCAGTTTCTAATTCATCAAATATTCCCAAATATTCTTATCAAAAATGAAGTCTTTGTCTGTGGTGAATGAACAGGATTGATCCATATAACCCAAACAATAGCGTTGCATTGTATTAGAAACTTATTTTGATCAACTTCGCTCAAATATCAATCAATCAATAAATGCTTGGGTTATAATTAAAAAACTCGATACTTTTATGAATTTTTCATGCGCACTCATGAGGAATTATAGGTAGTGAAATAAATATGGAATAAGGAAAATTATCTTTAGCTGCAAAATCAAGTTTATGTTCTAGAACTCTCCATGTGATGAGTTATTTTGAAAGAAATTGGCGAGACTGGTAAGCCTTACTTTTTTGGTTATTGCAGTAAGGAATTGGAAACGTAGGAAAATTTTTGAACAATCTTTGTTTTTATATTAAGTTCAAATCTTTTGACAAAGAAAGTAATAACTCTAGAACTCGTCTTTACACTCTGAAATCGCGTTTAATTAGGCCTGTATTAAATAAAATGGGTGAATGTCATTTGTGTCATAAGGTGTTCTCTTCCAAGATGAACTTACACATGCATTTAAGAAATCATTTGGAGGGAAAACTGCATACTTGTAATGAATGCAAGAAATCATTCTCCTCTATCATAAGTTTAAAACGACATCAGAGTGTTCATGCACAGAAAGAAATGTACTCTTGCGAGATCTGTAACAAGCCATTTTGCCGAAAGAGTGATTTAAAAACCCATTTACGCATTCATGCAAATGAGAGAAAGTATTCTTGCCATTTTTGCAATAGGACCTTTTCTAATCGTTCTAATTTAGGGGTACATTTACGTATTCACACCAACGAAAAGCCTTACATTTGCGAAATATGCAAAAAGGCATTTAATCAAAAGAATAATTTAAAAACGCATTTGCGTGTTCACACAAAGGAAAAACCATATGTTTGTGAAATTTGTCATAATACTTTCACTGCTAAAAGTAATATGAAAAACCATTTGCGTACTCACACCAACGAAAAACCTTATGTTTGCGAAATTTGTCAGAAGGCTTTCAATAAAAAAGGTAATATGGAAAGGCATTTACGTCTTCACTCAAATGAGAAGCCTTATGTCTGTGAAATATGTGAGAAAGGCTTTTCTCAAAAGGGTGATTTAAAGATACATTTGCGTGTGCATACCAAGGAAAGACCTTACGTTTGTGAGCTTTGCCCGAAATCATTCTCAGAAAAAAGTAATTTGAAAAGACATTTCCGTATTCATACAAAGGAGAAACCATATACTTGTGATATTTGTCAGAAGGCCTTCTCTCACACTAACAGCCTTAAAATGCATTCCCTTAGTCATCTAAAGGAATAAAAAAGCATTTGTGAAATTCGTGGGATAATTTTAGTTGTTAGAAAAACAGATGTAAGCATATCTGAAATCTAAAATGTGAAGTTTCAAAACTTTTTTTTTTGTGATTGATATCTTTTCCGTGATATGTGGTATAGGTTCAATTTTCCACTTAACAGAATTGACGAATCTGTGTCTTTTTTACGTGTTTCTATTATTTCAATTTATTGATATCTTATTCTATTTGAAACACATTTTGTTTAGTTTTATATATAAAATAATATTATTATACGGAAAAATTAATATTTTGAATTCTTCTGAAGTCATTCATAAGTGTTAACAATTAATCGTGATGAATGTTTTTTTCTGCAAATTTATTTTTTCGATGAAATATCTTTAATTTTTTAAAAAATAATTTTTAAGAAAAATATTTTAGATCATGAATTTTTATGTGGTTTCAGACTGGGATCTTTGTCAACCATGAACTTCATAAAATAAGTAAAATTATTTTAACTAAATACCATTGTTATTATTCATACATATTATTTTTATATTAAGAAACTGGAAAAAAATTTCGTACAGGCACTGATTATTTTGTATGAAATATGACAACTTTATTATAAAATGTGTTAAATTTTTTATTCTTATTTACGTATATTATGGAATTCTATGATATGAAAAATCACTTCTTACATTAAGAATTAGAAATAAAACTTGTCTTGCATAGGATGTATGTTTGGATGTGAAACTTTTTTTCCAAGCTGCTTCTAAAATAAAATATTTTAAATTTAATGTCGATGAACTTTACATTTCGCGTTAATAAACACCGAATATTCCTTTATAGAAAACACACTTTTTTACAACAAAAATTCATATTTAAATGGAGTAAGCCTTCTGTAATTAAGGTAAAGATTGTTTCTTCTGTACAAAGTTTAATGCAGTCCATTATGTGTTACAAGATTTTTAAAGAAGGAGAATTTCAATGATGATAGACAACATTGAATTGTGACCTTGTTTTTACTTAATCCCTAAAAGGCAGATAAGTTTATTAAATATATATATATATATATATATATATATATATATAACTATATATATATATATATATATATTAAGTAAGTATACTGGATTCAGGCTCATGATTACTAATAGTAACCTTGTAGTGAGAAAACAAATTACTAATGATTTTGACAATTTTATTCTTAAGGTTGCAATTAAATATGGTTTGCCAATTGATGCATTTGATGAATTTAGGTCATGTGTTTTGAAGAAAATTCTATATTTGAATTTTAAAGTGGATAGGGAAATTATAATTAAAGTTCTAAAACTTGATATAGATCATTTGCTGAAGGATTTTGTTATCGTTTATGTAGATAAGGTTCCTGCAAATTATGCAATTATTTGCAAATTTTACTATCATAAATTATTGAGTGAACATGTAATGAATAATAATGCTTTCCAGTTATCCAAATATTGAAACCGAGAAATAAATAATCGTCTTTTGGCATTCAATAAGAAGGTGGGTTTACACCTTACAAACATTAAATTTCCATATATTTTCTTAATGCCAAAATTTCACAATATTCCTGTCAAATTTCGAAGTATTACGAATGGATATAACACCTATATCACTAAATCTGGCAACTTCTACAATCCATTCTTCAAAAATCTATTGACAATATTGAAAATACTGCTATTATTAAAAATAGTTTTGAAATTGTCAAAAACATGAAGGAACAAGCGGTATTCTCTATACATGCATATGATTTTGAAGACCTTTTTAACTCAATAGATATTCAAGATTTAATTAAGGTTCTTGCAATTTTATTCAATAAATATCATTTTAATCAAACAATAAAACAGGAAAAATTCAATAGTCTCATTAAACTTGTATTACAAGAGAATTTTATAGTTTTTGGTCAAAATCTCTGTAAACAAATTCAGGAGAGAGAGGGGAGGTCCAGCTAGTAATTGTCTGGCCAATTTTTATTTACATTTTTATGAATTAAAACAGATTGACAATGATTCTGATTTTCTTTTTCGTTACATAGATGATCTAATTATTTTAAGTAAAACTGAGGATTTTAAACCAAATATTTCATTTTACCCTAATTATCTCAAATTATTAAAAACTAATCTCAATTCAAATACAGTAGAATTTTTAGATCTCGATTTGCAAATAGTTGACAATAGACTTATTAGTAATATTTTTGATAAAAGAGAGATATTCGAATTCCATGTAATTAAAATACCTTTTTGGAACAGTAATCTACATACATCCATTCATAGAAATATTTTATTGGGCTTTTTATTACGTAATAACAAATTAACCACGCATAAAATAGACAAGTTTAATAACATTAAAAAATTCTTCAACAACTGTTTGGATCATGATTATCCAATAAATTTCTTAAATACTTATATACATCACAAATATATTAAACATCTTTGCGAATCGTGATCCAATTTCAAATCCACCACACAACAATAGGTCCACAAAGTCGGCTTGTTAGTGGTCTAGCCGTGAAGAATTTATTTATTTATTTGCATTTACACAGCTTATATTTTTACTTATTCTCTGGACCGTTATACTCCTTTACCATACAACTTATTACCAACCAATTGTTTGCATCCTTTTACATTTTATTACCAATCAAACAATGATTTAAATCTTTTTTCAATTTATATGTTTATGATGTGTTATATTTTTTTTCATTTTGAGTATGTGATATACATCTTGAAGCTTAAAGAAAATTCCGTCTTACTACTCACATATTTTAATCTTCATTTCTTTGAATTTTGTAAGTAATTTTTATATTTTGATTTGTTGATAATTTTTAGAATTATAGATTTTATTTTTGTAAATTTTATCGTTGAAATTTTTTTTCATTTTTTAATCATAGAACTCTTTTGTAATTTGGATTTCCCAATTCAGCCTAACAGGAATTATAGATTTTATTTTTGTAGATTTTATCGCTGAATTTGTTTGAATCTCTTAATCATGATCTCTTTTGCAATTTGGATTTCCTAATTCAGCCTAACAAGTCGCAAAGGGGGAAGGTTGGTACCATTAAACTAGTTTAACCCCGCTTAATCGGTCCTCAGCCCGATATTGCTTTTTGACTTGTAGGGTTCCATATTTTCATTTATTTTTCTTTCATTGTTACATTTCTTTCTGGATTTTTGTCTTTTTAAATATTTTAAATTATTCTTTCATAAATTTTCAGTATATATATATATATATATTCAGTTTATACATTGCACCTTAGGTTTTAGAACAGGCAATTTCATTTCACATCTTCAGAATTTCTCATACTCAGGGGCATCTTTTAAACCGTAATATGGAATTTCAAGGTCAGGGGATATTACATAAGGTTTACGATGGAATTGATCACCCCTCTCTCTTTATATAAATTTATTATCATTTGGGTGAGTCGGAAATAATCATGAGATTTAATTAAGTTTGGTACGAGAACAAAAGGAAACTTTGTTGAAGATCTTGGCGTTGTATTTGAAAGTAATCTTACATTTTAATATTCTGTACATACATATTGGTCTTAATATGGACCCATATGTGTTGTGAAGTGACTGTGCATAAGGGTTCGGTACAATTTTCGAAGCCATTGTTTCATTTGACATTTCTGAAATACCTAATTCGTGTCTTAACTCTAATGGGATTTAGAATAATTGTCTTTTATATGTTTATATATATCTCTCATTCCAACGTATTTAGGGTAGAAAATAATTTATTTTGTATATATATTAATATATTTTGACTGTCTTTTCTCATTTTATTTTATTTAAATATTTAACTCTCCTTTCCCTTAATTTCAATTTTAATATTTTCGTAAAATATGGATTTTTTATGTGAATTTTGTAAAGAATTTGATATATTCATCTTTAATAAAATGAATAATAAATAATATTGCAGAACAAGATTTCAAAAAATATATACATTTAATTTTTTTACATTTAAGTTCCAATTAATTCTTAATTTATTCTTGATCCATAATTATTTCAAATGAAATGTTATTAGCCACCAAAGGAGCTTTTGTTTTAAGTGTGGAGTTGTGGCGTACAAGATCATTTTTCTTTTTAATTACATTTAGTTTAAATATATATAGTTTAATAATTTTTAATTTGGCTTATATTTAATGACGTTTAGCTTAAATATATTGAATTTAATAACGTATCGTTTGAATTAATTTTAATTACATTTATGTTAAATATTTACAGTTTAATAATAGGGTAGAAGGTAAAGAGGAGAATTTCATTGCCTAAGAGTTTTAATCTAGATTCGGTTCAAAACATTCTGCAAAATAGTTGCTGTTAGATCGCAATGGAGCTAAAGTATCATTCCCTGTAAAGAAAAAGCATAACCTGTATTGACGATGAGACAGAAAATTTTTATGATCCTTTTTTCCACTAAAACATACGATTTGTGCTTTTGGAAGCTGTTTAAACTTGGTGAAAAAATGATTCGAATCATATCACTTGATTCATTTCGCTTGTATCAAGAAGTGGAAACACTTTCTAGTTGAGGAAAGGAGCATCATCGCTGCTTAACTGCTTCAAATAAAAGTTTCTCACATTTGTGGCACTATCAGCTATAAGTCTAAATGACATGTGAAGTTTCAAGACCGCATGTGGGAAAATAAAGTTGACTGGAGAATGAAAGTCAACAGGGTCTGCTCTTCCTCTTGCTTAACCAGGCTTTATATCACAGCGCCACGTCGCCGTACGAAAGCAATATCTAAAATCTCGTATGATTAGCCCAAGCATCCTGCGGTGTAGTGCTGGTGAATTTTATTTTACTAATTAGGGAAGACCAAAGATTATAATGTCGCAAATTTCATCATCAAAACCGTTTGCCCTGTGCAGTGTGCCACCATTTATTTTTTTGAGCTTACCGGAGGAACAAAGATCATACAACACACTACGGTAATCTCTTGATAAGTTCGCAACGCAGGAGAGAAGAATGGGCTACTGGGTAATTGACTGATTTATTAAGATCAGAGCCCACCATTCACAGTCTGTGGCGCGATAACGTGCACACCCCTCAGCGGCTTCGGAGGGTCTGAAAAGCCTGAGTCTGAAACCCCACCCCATTTAAATAAAACGAAAAAAATCACTTCAATCATGTTACTGAGGCCACTGTAAGATAATTTTAAAGCTTGCAGTAGATGCTAGCACCAAATGACTCCTTATCTATATTATGGAAATGATGATAGCTTTATTATGATGAAAGCTAATCTGAACTAGAATGCTATTACAATCTTCTTAAACGCTTGAGTTAGTTTCAATGGTCATACCACAAAAAGTACTTACAATAATAATTAAACATTTGGGTACATATTCATGTAAATACACAACAGGAGTTGATTTCAATGGCCTCCTGTGTCTTTCTATACTCTTTTTTTTGAACCTTCAAAATACAATTACATTAATGAGATGATTTTAAAAAACCTTTATTAAACGCAAAACATTTGCATTTCAGTATCGAAATAAGCCGAAACTTTAACATCACAGTAAATGACTACTCAGAGTCATATAAAAAAGAGAGTATTTATTGTAATTAAATAATAATCCTGCACACCATTTTAAAATAAAAAAACCTGATAATTCACAAAATATGTTTATCTCTTTCTCTCAATAATAATAAATCCACACATGCACATTACCGCACGCACACATATTACATTAATAATATTACTACTACACATAATAATACAATAATATTGCTATATACCGCCAAAGACGGGGCAACAAGTGGCGAATAGGTAAACTTATATGGCTATTCAGATAAATGAATAAAAAAAAAGCAGCGGATTGCACACTGCTATCTTACTAAGAGAGGCGAGCTTCATCTCGTTTGGCATTTTGAAAATAGATAATCAGGCAAGGTCAGTGTGCGTGATGGTAGAGGAACGTTTTTAATTAGAAAACGACAACACGTCATCATTGTAAGACATTATGAGTGTAGCCACGGAACCGTGAGAAATAGCAACTATAGGGCATTATGGAAACCAAATCCGTCAGCTTTGGCGAGAGCTCTATACCATACCGTCTCATTTTAACATTGAGGGAAGCAAGGTGG
Source organism: Nephila pilipes (assembly GCA_019974015.1). Lineage (NCBI taxonomy): Eukaryota > Metazoa > Arthropoda > Arachnida > Araneae > Nephilidae > Nephila > Nephila pilipes. The sequence continues at coordinate 11,160 of BMAW01001016.1, read as the reverse complement.
GGGGACTACAGAACAAATAGAGGTCTGTTACACGCAGAACAGGCTGGAAACGCATTTTTCAAACCACACCGATAATGTCACACTACATGACACGCATGCACAGCTAAATGTCCTCGTCCATACATAGTTAACCTTCTACCAATGTATCAGTTCGTAACGACGTAAATGCCCTATTAAAGATTGAAGCCATTGTGGTGTTCATTTACGTGTAATGCCATTTGAACACCCACCACACACAAATTTTTTCAACAGACAATGTCACCCAATATTAAGGAAATGTTATTACCCTGCCAAATGTCCACTTTTCCAATCCACTGATCCAGACTATCTCCCGGTCGAGCTGCCCTGGATCACTAGAATGTCAGAGGGATTAAACCTAGTGAATAAAAATTGTTATCGTCTGTGGAAATGAGAGTACGACACTGCTGGGATTTTAGCTCTATTGTTTGATATCTATCTAATCCCAAAATCCTTCACTTTAACAATTCAGTGGGTTACATAAATAGAGATGAAAACCACTGGAAATCACTGCCAGCATCTCCCTCGTGGATCGATGTCGAGTACACCTGACTACGCTGATGTTTTTTAGCTGTTTTATTTTTAAAGCAAATCACCATATTTAACGCTTGTCGGGTGGTCTGACATTCAACCCGTAAAACTTAAATGAATGTGACATAAAACATACGAATATACATATTGAACGTCAGTATGTGAGAGATAGGCTCACACTAACACAACAAATGAGAATTACAGTATTGGGTACTCTACAAGAGTATCTAAACAAAATCCCGGCAATCAGCATTTCTGCTAAATGTCACTAGTGACCCAAAATAGTAAAGGAATTAAGGAAGGAGAGAGATAGATATATTATACATATATATATAAGATATATATATATATATATATATATATATATATTATCCTTTCTCAATCTAATTTTCTCTTTCATGTGTATCTTTCTTCTTATCTATCAATGACTTTGATTTGTGTGGTAGTGAAAGCCGTAACCAAATGCCCTGAAGAGGTTACGGAAAAAAAATCGAGATTCTCCGCCGGTGGACTATGCAGGAATTTATTTTTCAATTGATATACTGAGGACTGAACTACGGCTGCAAGCTAAATGACCACCATAAATGATTTTTTTCTGCAATAGGCCCAGTTTGCAAGCAGCACCCACCAACCTAAACATTAACAATACAAAGAAAATATAAATGAACAGTTACGACAATAAATTTTGTTTCAAATTGATATGTGGTGTAATTTCAGCAATACTTGTGTTTTAAATTTTGAATTTAATTAATTATAATGATTATCGTATTGATGTCTGTTAGTCAGTTTAAGCAGTGTTTTGGGTCAATTTTTGGGTGCACATAGAGTTTAATTAATCTAAACTGTCCTTTAGATATTCCCTTTCTATAGTGAATAAATATATAGAAAAAGAATATGTCTGAGCAGTAGTAGAGATTTAGACAATCTTTGTCATGATTTTAAAGACAATGTTGACATAGCCCCACCAAACACATGACTGAATGAGGAGAGAAAGCTAATATTTGCAGAATATACATTTACTTATACTATTTGGTACACCCAAATGCCTGTTGATTTCATCTTACTCTCCCACCATGTCTGCAAATAAGAGTAATAAGCAGTGCTGAATAGAGGGCGTACTGATACTTTATTAATAATATTTCCATTTATATCACTACCTTGTTTTACCTCTAAATTTTATGGTATTTCCATGCATCTTGCTACTGACTGGTAGTGTGGCTGCTTCATCAGGCAAGAGATGATCTATAGAGTTAGGATTTGCGTTTTGCTTTTAGGTTTGTAGGAAGTGTCCATATCAGTGGTCTAGTGAACAATAGGGAGAAGCATTGCACCTGTCTAGAAGGTTTACTGTCACCTTTTATATAATTTGTAAACATTTATAGTTTTTTCTTTAATACAAACAATGGGCCTTCCATGGTACCAAGAGTGTTTTTTACCCAGTCAATCCTTACAAACACACGGTTATGATTTCCAGTTCCTGCATGTGCACCTTTCGCTCCTGGCACCAGGAAAGTTTCAGTACTTTATATCTTCCATAAAAGTGGTTGTAATTTTAATGCCTGGGATCCTTTATGAGAGGAAGGCTGCACTCCACTATAATGGGATGGCTGTGCCATAAACCATTTGAGGAATTTGTGTGGTTGATATCTGGTCTTAGGTACGGGCACGCAACAACATTGCCAGGATCTAGTCACCTCAGCCCCAGTCCCTCTGCATCCCATGCAACGGCCCAACTTTCCTGGTCATACTTGGGATGATGTATGTTGCTTGACTTATCACGTATTAAAAGGCTTTTCTTTAAACAACTAGACCTGATTTTGTCTGGACCAGCATAGAAAGAAATCGTAAACCGGTATATATCCAGTTGCTCAAATTATTTTTTTCAAATTATTTCATGTTTATATCTGGTAAATGAACTACTAACCGAAGAGAATCACACATGGTAAGTGTAAGGTACATCGTCTCTTCAGAAGGTGAAAATCAATGTCGGCAAAAAACCACACCAAAACCATCTGTGCTTTCAGATCGGCTAAATTTTGAGTGATAGGTGCTCACAGTAACTTTGTACTTTTTTTTGGGTATCTAATGCACTCCCCCATTCTTTTCACCTTTTGTTTTATATTTGTAATTTCCATATTTTTCACTACAAATTTTTTGTTGACTATAACAGAGTAAAATGTTATATGAATGAGAAGTTATATGCAATCGAAATTTCTTTGCATATAAGGCCTTATTTTCAGATGAATGTCACCATGTCACAGCAGGGAAGGTTTAAATGCAAACATGAATTATTTGTGGCATGAATTTGTTCTATTTAAATTAGCCCCTTACGGTTTTAAAATGCGCCGCAGCGACCGGTAGCCGGAGTAGCTGCAAGTCGCAATTTTAACAAATATGCCGGCATAGTGTGTTCTGTTACAGCGGTCGTTACGTCTGGAGGCTACGGCCGCTGTTTTAGTACAAATGGTAGGATGAGGTGTTCCGTGCAGCGTCGCGCAGCCTGCAATTCTTACCGTAGGTACGCGCTTTGAAACCGGCGAAGGTTCCACCGCCGCTTCAACTCACGGCTACCTGGCAATTAACCGTAGTCAGCAATGTAGAGCTGGAGCAACGGATGGAAGGTGGCAGCAGAGCTCAGAAAGGGAGACGGTAATGCTCACCAGCCTTTGTGCCCCGCAAATTTTTCTTTCCGCCTTTTCAAGAAATGCTAGTTGCTATCTAGTACTGGCAAAAATTATTTACTCATCCCTGGCAGTTGCCCAGCTTCCCATAGGTCTATTTGGAATTAGCATTTGTCAACTTTTTCGGTGAAGTGAGCAGGTTTCTGAAACAGTACTACATCCGTAACATTCCAATTGTTCTATTCTCCACCATTTCATTCAACATTTAATTTCAGCTATAAAGGAAAACCACTAACATTTAATTTAAGATATTCTTGATGCTCTTTTTTTCTAGGGGAGTTGAGGAACAACAGGATCCGGCAAGGGAAACAGCAGTTCATCTCAAAATACCGTTTGGTAGAACTGCTTGAAAGGCTGATAAAATTCTTGAACGTCCTGAGATTGAACTTTCCTAACCTAAAAAAAATATACTGGTAGTTTCTAAGTTTCAATACCCTTCTACCTGTATTTCAGAAGATGTTACAAGATTCTGATTTTTAAAAATACATTTCATCTTCTTCAAGATGAAGAAGTTTCATCTGAACAGGGTAACATCATAATGGTTACTGAAGTGTCTGTGACTGTATGTATCTGAAGAACTGCATCTTTTCCTTGGTTTTACAGTAAGGAATACTACTGGGGAGTAGAAGGGCTGAATGTCACCATCACCATCTGCTGAAGCCTCTTGAAGCTGACATCTTATTTAACACGTGCTTGAGAGCACTGTCAACCAAGAAGCTCATTCTGGTTCCTCTCTCACTAGGTGGTTTGAGAGTCCCATATACCAGCTTTAGCTAAACTTATCAAAATAATACCTAAACTAATTTGACATTTCAATTGCTTTTGAAGCTTGTCATTTCTGAGTCATGTTTCTTTTCCCTCATATTAGAGGTTTAACCCCAGAAGAATTTACCTTTTGCTATACAGAAAACCAACAATCAATTGCATTTCGCAAGTCTGGGCACTTTAACACCTTGCAAATGCTCACAGAAGTCACCAAAAGCTTCCAACCTAAATCTAGTTGAGTACTTTGCTTAAGAGTTTCACCACCAGCATGGCAGTCGGTATCTCAGAAACTTGACACTCACCCCTACTAGACAGTAATAATTATATATTTGGCCCACCTGCTGCCAAGAAATTGAGAACCAGCCTGCTTCATCTTCACAATTAAAATGGATCATGTCAAGTACTCCTCGCAGCCAGAATCCCGCTGCAGAGTCCACTCATGGACGGTTTCCTGTTTATTCAAAAGCAGGTAGACATTTTTCTATCGTGATGCGTTCTGCGATGAAAAAGCGTCCGACCTGGATGAGATACCACTTTATTCTGACGTACTTTATTGCCATATGAAGCATATTAGTGCACCCTGCGGCCAACGTGCTAATTGAGTTAATCGCTGAATTTCAGTAAAAACGTGCCCGTTTCTTTAAAGAAGGCTCTACCGACGCCAACTCAATGTCCCGGAAGGAGACTGCACCGGCACAGGTTTACTCGATCCAAATTTTCATCACTTGTATTGATGTTTTCACATTGCCCGCATTTTCCAACCATAGCGGTGATATCCACACTGGCTGACCAAGATATGCACTTGAGAAGACGGGTGAATCATTACCAATTTTAGTCCGCTTCGAAGGTCTCTTTTATGCAGTAAAGTTTTTTAAGCTTTCGGAACTGTTCTTGAAAAGTCTTTCCTGCAAATGAAATTTCCATCTTCCTCTGCTCTTTCGACCATAAGGTTCTGCGACTGCAGAATCGGGGTTGGTTGTATTACCTGGCATCTGAATTTTGCTTTTTTGATAGACTGCTGATTTCTGAATTGTGCTTCAAATTTTAAAAAAACAAATTTTAGGCTTTTGTTCTGTCTGGGGAACGGGTTATTTAATGCTGATTTTGCAATTTAGCTCCAACTTCCTGACGGAAGCTTGGTACTGTCATTCGGAGTCCAAACCCATCTAACCTGGTTTTCAATAAAGTCTTGGCCAACAATCATCTTCCCATTGGCCAGATGTGGACTTTGGAGAGAAGAAGAGACTCACTTCACCTTAGAGTTGCACATGGTGGAAAATGAGATTCTTCACTGCCGTGGATCATTTATAAATTCATTTGTACTCCATTATCGATGAGAATGAACTGTAGTTTGGGAAGAAAAGAGTTGACAAATCATAAAAGTTTTTTCAATTAATAAGTAGTTAAATCTATAGTTTGTTATGACCACCACCAAACATTAATTTAAACAAAACACAGAAATGAGTAATTGAAATCAGTTAAAAATTAATAAATTTTGTTTTAAATATAGTAACAAGTATATTTTATAATGTTACTTTTTTAAATTTCATCAACAAATTATGAGATTACATCATTTATGACAGTCAAATAAGTTTGGTCGAATAGTGTTTCATCTATGAGGCCAATCAAACCAAAACGTCCTTACACCGTTTCTGCCGAATTTTTTTCAAACATTCAGATTTAGAGCATGATAGCTATTAAAGCCTTTCTGCCAATTATGGAAGGCTATTGGTACCAGATCTCGGCTTGAATCAACAGGCGGACGATATAACGACGAAATTCCTCCAACTTTCCAAACCCAGACGACAGGAACGAATTCGGAACTGATCCATTGAACGCGGTGCTACTACTCATCATGCTATTGACTCTAGCAATCAGAATTTGACTGATTGGAACAAACAACCACAGTTCAGAAATGACCCACCACGAGGCAAATTTGTGACTTGATCAGTTTACTAGTAGGTACAGTTTTAATTAAGAAAACGACATCATGATTCTACGGCGGTGGATATCTATCTCTCCTGGAAAACCTTATTGATTTGAAAAGCCCTCAGTACGAACCCTTTCGGGAACGTATTCATGCAGACGTTCGGTGACGTCGTAATCCAGAAGAACCGACGAACGTTTTATTATTCATTTCGCTAAGTCGAATTGAGGAAAAAAATCATTAAAGATTCAATTAATCGTGTTATAATTCCGGGTACCTTTGATTTTTTTAAGTTATATATTTTGTATCAATATTTATTAACTTTTTTTCGTAACTCAGAAACACCCTGTATAAGAAAGTGCCTCGTACACTGGAAATGACGAAACCATTCCAAAAGTGCTTTATGGTCAAACACACAACCAAAATCATTGTAACTCCAGGTAGAAAACTTATTGAAGGAAGCAAAACCTGAAAGAAACTGAACGTAATATTGTTGAAGGTGAGAAATTACTAAGTCCTTACTTTTTCATCTCTTCATTGTACCAAGTCCTAAAAGCAGTATCAATAGAAATATCTCATCTAGGGCATTTTAGAAAATGAATTACGATTCTACTGGCATTAATTTGATCGACGACTATCTGTGTTTATTTTCTCATAACAACGGCTTCGTAATTATAAACAGAACAAGTCGAACAAAAAAGGAAAGTAACGATAATATATCCTGAAAAGCCAACAGAGAAATAGGTTTGATGTTTAAAATTTGAAAAGGAAAAAAAACCTACAAAACAAGAAAACTACTAAAGAAAAGCTGGTGAGAAAAGAACACAAACTGGCATGACGTAGAATTTAGAGCTGATCCGTTAATATGAATGAGGTCAGATGAATATGGAGATGTTCAAAAAACAGGAAGAGAGCCTATGAAAGCTCAGATCAAACCATGCCAGTTCAAAAATGGGATAGGGCTCGATGAGATTTGAAAACGTCTTTTTTTGAGAATTGCATACATCGTTTGCCCCTGCTTTTATCATGCTAGCGATGCATTGGTGTTCACGAACGGTGACTGCGGAGTGATGCAGGCGGACCATCCGTCCTATTCATATATACTCTCAGAGTAGGGATCAGAGTTGGGGAAACTGCAACATTTGATATGCTTCATGCACCTGAGATTAGACTATTTTCCAATATGCCTTTGATCCACTTCTGACTTTACGCAGTTTGATTCATTGATAGCACGAGGTCCAAGTCACCAATGAACATATCCAGTGAGGCGTGGGATTCGACTTGATTTCCTGACGTCATCTGAATCCTCTCTGGCAATCTTTTTTTCCTCATGTATTCTTTTCTTTACCGCAGTTGTAATACAAAATTACAAAGAAAGATAACATACTGATTCTTTTACTGAACAGATAGATCAGAAATACTTAAACAAATTTTTCGCCAATAATATCTTTAGTTTCATGTTTGATTCTTGTCGTTTTAAATTTTATTAACATAAAAGTATAAAGCATACCATAAAGTTTTGTAATTTAGTAGGAAGTTGGAGGCCAGGCTTTATTTCGGAGCGTTTGAAACTCGTTTTATTTTGCACATCATTAAGCAAACCATTTTAACAACGTATTATTATGCAATAAAGAGTCTAAAAAACGATTTGGGAAATGGGGAACTCCTAAAACATCAACACATGGATTAAATATTAGTGCTTATTATAATTTTTAAATGAGAATTTAAAATATTTGAATTGGAAGCATTGAACAGTATTTTTTTATTTGATGGTTTCTACAATATATTTTATTTAATTAATAAAATAAATTGTCTCAAAGAAAAGATTCAAATATTTTAAAAAAAATTCAATTACTATTCAGGCCTACGTCTACCGTACCACCAACTACACCAACAAAAGCTTACTGTTTTAAAGAACTTTAACTGTCTGGTCACGGTCGTCATGTTATTTAGCTGCTGAGTAGCGCAGACAAGCTGCAGTGTTTAGTTCCACTGTACTGAAGCAAAATAGTAAGTGTTATGTGCAACATTTTACTAACTCAATTCAAAACAAAGAGATTATTTGTATGCACCACAGCCTTTAAGACGAAAATAAGAAATATTGTATTAAGAAGAAGATGGTTAAACAAAAGAAGAACTTCCCACGAAGATTGTCCCAAGAGAGAAAGTACCCTGGAGTGCCAACAAGTATTTTAAATGCGCAGACTTGGTTGCGACATTTATTGATCGCCCAAAATGGAAACTTAATACTATAGCATGTACAAAATCCTTTGCTAAAGGCACTTAAACGACTGCCCACGGCGCAGAGAAGAAACCGTACGAAGAAGCGCTTAAAGGAATTGTCAGTACCCAACTGAGAGATGGTTTGCAAGTATCGTCGGAATGAGGAAACCCTATTCCTGCATGCCACGCGTTTTCCTGAACTTAAGTAGCTTAAATGCACATGTACCTCAAGAGTCAAGAAAATCTTGGCTGAAAACGGTAGCAGCATTTCTGACCAAATTTGCGTCACGGCGAACGGCGCCAGCAAAACTACAACAGAAACAGGCGCCTTTCTACGTAGTAATTTCAGCGGATTACGGTTCACCGGTTTTATACTGCATACGTGCGTACTTACCAAAGTGAAACACGGTACATATTTTCCGGTCAAGTCGGTACGGTGGAGGCGCGCGGATTTTCGCGTACTTAGCGGCCAGCACCGCTCAGCAGTTTTGGCGACGTGAATTCTGCAAAAGTATTTTCTGTGCTGCTTAGTCGAGGAGTGTGATTTTATGTATCCATGGATAAAAAGAAAAGCCTTAGGTTTATAGGAGATTTGGTATAAGGCTTCTTTCTGAAACTTGGTGCTGTTACTAAAACATTTTCTCCTAATACCACCAAAAGTTTTGATGTCAAAATTGCAACAAGTGCCATTTTCTGAAGTGTTAGTCGAGATGCATCATGGACCGCCATGCTAAAAGTTTTATGGTTTCAGAATCTAGTGAATAACCTTTTCGTACCTGTAATTAAACATGACGAGGTTCGCTAACAAGCAACATGAAAGAACACACTGAACACACTAGATGGTATTTATGAGGTTCATGTTACCCATTGGACACGCTTAAATTGCATTTTGGACACTTTATTTTAATGTTTCATTTTCCCAGCATTTTTGTAACTCCATTTTATTTTATAACCTGATATATGGAGGTAAATTATTATTTTTTATTCCATTGAAAATCTGAACGAAACCTGAGTCTCCTTAAACAGTATTCTAATCTTTATACTACAAGTTTAAAAAAACTGAAAGAGAGATCTGCACTAGAGCTTCATTACTTAAACCAAATTTTCTTCGATGAGTCAATAAGCACCTTCTTTTACATTTTATGTTCTGCTATGTAACTCATTTGTTTTGTCCAATCTCTTTGTAATGAGAAACGTTTGAACTTCCTGGTTTTGACAATATTATTTGATTGAATACATATACATTGCTAAAATGACTTTGCCTGGAATATCAATTTTCGTATGTTAACAATCTACAGTTTCAAACAATTTTTTAAAAGCATCTATCTAATATGACAGTGGATAATAATTAAAAATTGTTGTTCAAGTTAAACCCAAATTTACTAAAAAAGACGAGTTTCGACGTGGGTTTTAACTTAGATGGATTTATTTTTATAGTTATAGCTCTGCATTCGGCATGTGTTTCTTCAACCATTTGTCTTAGTTCATAATAAATAAAGAACATTATATCTGCCTGTAATTAGTTAAATAAATAAACTGATTTCTCCTTTATTTCGCTCGGTGTATACAAGCTGAAATCCAAAGGAACTATAAAAATGTAGTGAGTTGATTTGTTGATCTTCTAAAGCAGCGTCTATAAAAAAATTAAATTCATTATAGTATTCTATGACCCCTGATAAGTTTTTTGTTTTCTGTGAACCTCTACTCTTGAACCATTCTTTCCTTTCTCTTTTTTCTGAATAAGATTTGAACCTACAACATTTAGAAAGATTTTCAGTTCACCATGTATTTTAATTCAAAAAATTAGACAATATAAACCTAGATATAAACTTTAGATATAAACTATATAAACATTATTTTATTGACTACAAAACCACGAAGTACTAATTTCAAGAAAAAATCTGCTTTATTGGTATCAAATTGTTATTTTTCTAATTAAAGACTGATTATTCCTGTGAATTTTACTGGTCCAGTTATGTATTAGTTTTAGTATTAATGAGAATTATTGATGAAAGATTTATGACAAAAATTCCAATAATTTTCTTTATAATTAATTCATTCTTTGTTGAATGTAAAATCATTTATTACCTTGCTTATAAAAAACCAAGCTAACAGATTTCATAACGTTATTATTCTCAGAACACGAAAAATTACAAAGAAATTACTATTTTTGATGAATTTCTTGCTAAATTGTGGATAATAAATAATTTCCTGATTATTGGTTCTTATTATTATTTATTTTACTTGCTTTATTTATATGTGTTTTGGTGCTACTCATTATTCCAACGACGGTTTGTTTTTACCAATAGTTCACATTAGTCTAAAAAAAAAATCTATTTAAAATTAACAGCCCAGGCATGATGATTATTTACTGTTTATTACTTGCAGGTAACATAAGTTGATTATAATTTTTTTCACTTTGTCATGCAACTTAGGGTCTATAGAGAATGTAATTTGGGCAAGAATCTAGGAATGCTTTCTGGGAGCCTAAAATCACCTTTAACTCTGCGTGTTGTTCTCTATACGAGACTTGATCTACAACCACACTGAATAACTCTATCCATCGGTAAATTCTCTGGTTTTTCACCAACAGTGACTAAAATAATATAATTTGACATTTATTTTTTAACACACTTGGGGAAGTAACTTTCGCTTAGTCTCAACTGAAATGTTTTGAATACAGAAAGTAAGATTTGCATTATGTAGTAAATCTTAGGCAAAAGCTCATGGTTTAGTCATTGTCACCGTCCTAGGTGGATATCGATCTCGCAATTCACCATTGTTCAGGTCACCAATTCCACCTGATAAATTGATTGCATGGTTTTTCTAAAAATGGTACGTATGGTGTAATGAAAAAAATGGTCTTATGGGCAGCAATGGAAACCAAACTGCAAGGTGTACTATCGCGATATAGACCTAAATTTTCTCCAAATATAATTTGGACATGTACTATGAGCACAGTAGCGAAAATGTAAACGGTTGGGTAAGAAAGTCACGCAACTAACGTACAACGAA
>BMAW01001001.1:0-16187 GCA_019974015.1 Nephila pilipes | reverse complement strand
ATATTAAATTCAATTATCAAAGGCCTACTTTTTAAGGAAGGCCAACAATTGGTTATGGGCCCAGGCAAGATTCCACTGCGCCTGCATTTAAATTATTTTTTTAAAATAATAAAGCCACATTAGCAGAGTAAAGTTTGGAATCAATCACTATTAAAATGGCTTTGCTGACGTATCAAATTGATGCTTTGAATGCATCAAATTATGCTACCTGGAAAGAGTACGTCAAGATTCTATTAATGGAAAAGGATCTATGGCAGTTTGTCGTTCAAGACAAATCTAGCGATGTCGATGCCTCCGCCAAGAAAGAAGTCAAAGATCCAGAATGTGCAGCAAAGAAGATACGAGCTTACTCCCTCATCTACCTAAATGTACAGAAGGAGTTTCGCCCGCTACTTAACGGCATGGAAGACCCAAGAGATGCATGGGAGAAGATCAAGACACATTTCGAGCCAAGTTCAAGAGCCAGAATTGTGGAGCTGACGGATGCGTTTTTCAGTTGCCATCTCAATCCCGGAGAAGGAATCAACCTATATGGTGCGAGATTGAGGACTATCATACAGCAGTTGTCCGATGCCGGTCGACCTATATCGGAGTGGTTGCAGCCATTCCAATTGATTAGACGACTACCGGAGCAATACCGTGGAATTGTCCAGTTAATTTATCGTTTTGAAGACTCTAAGTTTACCTTTGAAAATGTTTTGAATGAATTGTTGTCAGAGGAAGCCCGGCTAAAACTGTTTTGTAAACAAGATAATGTAAGTAGAAATTTTGAACAAGCTATGGAAGGTATTAGTGTGAAACCTAATTATATTAAAAGTAAAGATAGAAGTAAAGATCAGCAAAAGGGGAATTTAAATAGTCAGCCAGAAAATCCCAATAATAAACCAAATGTCAAGTGTTTTAATTGTGGGAAAATGGGCCATTTTGCTAGAAACTGTAGGATTAAGATTAGGAATCAGGCTAAGGTAAGAGCTAACCCCAATGTTAGTTTTTTGGCAGAAGCCAGTTTGGGAACAAATACTGACAATACTGCATGGGTATTTGATACCGCTGCAAGCTGTCACTTCTGTAACAATCGTGATCTGTTTACAACATTTCAACAGACTTCTGGGGTAGAAATGAAAACTGCAATTAACGGAATGACCTGTGAAGTTCTCGGCAAGGGGAATGTAACTTTTGATTGTAAAAATCAAAGAGGGACTCAAACGGTTACTCTAACCGATGTTATGTATTCACCCAGGCTTCGACATAATTTGATGGCGGGCCACCGCGTTGAGGCGAGTGGATCCTATTTCGTAGGGAAGAATGGGCGAATTGACATTTTTTCTAAAGAGGGTAGAAAGCTGTTTTCGGCCAAACGAAATAATGGTCTTTATTATGTGTTAGCTGATTATCCGAAAATGGGTAAAAAGCGTAATTATAAGCAGAAAGATTATCCGAAAATGGGTAAAGAGCGTAATTATAAACGGGAAGAAATAAATCAGATCTCTTCGGAGAACAGTCTTGAATTATGGCATAAACGTTATTGTCATATTAATAAGGATTATATTTTGAAGACTGTAAAGAATGTTAGAGGATTGCCCGCATTAAAAGATCAAGAATTAAACTGCGAGCCATGTTTAATTGGAAAAGCTAAAAGGGTTTCATTTAAACCAATAGGAAAGATTAGGTCGCGGAAACCTTTAGAACTTTTACATCTGGATGTGGCGGGTCCGATCCAAACTACATCAAGAGGCGGTAATCGATATTTTTTAACTATCATAGATGATTTTTCTAGAAAAGTTTGTATATACTTACTGAGGGAAAAATCGGAAGTTTTCAGTAGTTTTATAAAATTTAAAAATAGAGCCGAAAGATTTACCGGTAACAAAATTGTTAATATTCGTACTGATAACGGGATGGAATTCTGTCTAGGGGATTTTGAAAGGTTCTTAGAAGATAAAGGTATCAAACATGAAAGAACGAATGTATATACCCCAGAACAGAATGGAGTTGCTGAACGTTTTAATCTAACAGCAATGGATGCAGTACGAACTATGCTTAGGGATTCGAAATTAGGAGAGGAAAATTGGGGTGAGGCAGTGCTATGCTTTACTTACGTTTGGAATCGAGTAACGCATAAGCATTCCGAGAAAACCCCGTTTGAATTGTATGGTGGAAGGGTTCCAACCGTACGACATTTAAGAACTTTCGGATCAACAGTTTATGTAGGGATTCCAAAGCAACAGCGTAGAAAGCTAGATATGCGTGCTGAAAACGGAATATTATTAGGGTATGCTCTTCGTAGCAGAGGATATCGCGTTTTCATTCCTGAAAAGAATAAAGTTATCGAAACCATAAATGTAAAAATATATGAGAATAATTTAAATGGTAGGGAAGATAATGTTAATAGAAATTTAATTATATTAAATGGTTATGATGATGAAACCGAATCGGATGCAGAGATAGAAAAACCGGTTAAAGAGATAACCAAAGAGGTTAAATTAATTGACGAAGAACCGGAAATTTCTGATCAAAGTAATTCGGATCCAACCATTCCCTCCAAGTCTGAAATAAATTGGTTTCGGAAAGCTGTACCTCGACCCGATGGATCAAGAGTCGATATATACTATGGTATATTGGGTACGAGCATGCGTTTAAGATCTAGGAACGATGCTAGAGCTTACTGTGAGGCAAATGAAATCCCTTATGACCCAGAATTTTTTAATTTTAGTGGTAAAAATTCATTTACCGGAATAATAAAACAGGAAATAGAATTAAATTTTTTAAACATTTGACAATTAAATTTTAAAGACATAAAAATACCAGATACATTCCACGAAGCATCCAATTCCCCTCAAGCATCTAATTGGAAACATGCAATGGAGGAGGAAATGAAAGTAATCAAGGAAAGGAAAGTATGGACATTGGTTGAAAAGCCAGTGAATTCAAAAATATTAGGAAACAGATGGGTATTTGCATTAAAAACAGATTCACAGGGTGATATCTTGAGGTTTAAAGCCCGTCTTGTAGCACAAGGTTTCCGACAAGAAAAAGGGTTTCAATATGACCAGGTTTTTAGTCCAGTAGTAAATTTTTCCATAATACGATTATTTTTTTCTATTCTAGTAGGAGGAATGAATTGGTATCATATACAATTAGATATCAGATGTGCATATTTGTATGCCTCATTGTCTGACATGATATATATGAATCAGCCAAAAGGTTTCGTCGACTCCAGAAAACCGAATCATGTATGTTTATTACAGAAGGCTCTATATGGACTACACCAAAGCGGACGTGAGTGGTATTATGAATTAAATAAAGTTCTAGAATCTTTAAATTTCATGAAACTAGAATGGACAAACTGTGTCTATTGTTATAACAGAGAGATAATTTTATTACTATATGTTGATGATATTATTTTATTAGGAAAGCAAGAAGATAAGATTTATAAATTAATAGATGTTTTAAAACAGAATTTTGATATAAAAGTAATGGGAAAAACTATTAAATTATTAGGGGTAAATTTTGAGCAAGAAATGGGTAAACTTTACATAAATCAAACTGATTATATAGAAAAAGTTTTTGATCAGTTTAGAAATTATAAGCCTCCAATAGTTTCTCTGCCCATTTCAAAAGGTATAGTACTTTCAAAACTGGACTGTCCACAGACTAATCAGGAAATTAAAGAAATGGAAAAATTACCCTACAGAAATTTAATAGGATGTTTATCATTTATAGCAAACAGAACACGTCCAGATATTAGCTATGCAATAAATATTCTTTCGCAATTTCAAAATAACCCAGGCAAAGCTCATTGGGAGGCCTTATTAAAAGTATTGGGTTATATATATTATACAAGGGAAGATAAATTGAATCTATCCGGTAAGACAACAATAAATTGTTTTAGTGACGCAGAATATGCATCTAATAGAGATGACCGGGTTTCGGTTGGGGGATATATAATTTTTTGTGATCAGGCTATTATTTCTTGGCGGACATCGAAGCAACGTAGTGTCTCTTTATCCACAATGGAGGCGGAATACGTTGCTTTGACAGATGCTGCTAAAAAGTTACTTTGGATATTAAGAATTGTAGAGGAATGTAAAGAATTGGGAATTTTTTCAAACGAAAATTTTGAATTCAATTTATTTTGTGATAATAAAGCAGCAATAGATTTCTCGAATTCTGCTATTGAAAATTCTCGAACAAAACACATTCATATTAAATATCATTTTTTAAGAAATTTAGTGTCGGAAAATTTATTTAATTTAAAGTATATAGCTAGCAAACAAAATTGTGCTGATCTATTTACTAAATCCCCAACTAAGACAACTTTGTCAGAGTTTAAGGGGAAAGTATTTTTTAGAGATAAAAATTAATTCTAATGGTTACAATGTTTGAAATATTAAGTCCATTGTTATTGGAAATAATCTTTGTTAATGGACGGTAATTTGAAACTTTTTAATGTCAAGCCATTTATATAAGCAATAATTTAATGCTGTGTATGATAATATAAAGGTATATCAAATTATTTCTGTGTACATATAAAAATGAGTTTTGTATATTTTTAGATTTTGGTATACTTGCATATGAAAGTTATTTGATTTTTGTAACATCGCCCAGATGTGTGAGAGGCGGGCCAATTGTTGTCATATCGCGGTAATCATAGGGAATTACGTTTTTCGATATGACGTCATCTCACGCATCTGGCAATGGAATCGGAAATTTGCATTCGACGGTGTTTTTTTTCTATTACGTCATATGAAGTTGTTTTTCATTGGATGCCGATTTGTAACTGTCAAGTTGACGGTATCGAATGCAAATTCCCAAAGTTATATAAAGGAGATCTGATTAGATTGTGAAGTGACTTTGGCTAATAATGTGTTGTAAATAAAATAGTGATTTTAAAATTAGAATTAGTCTTTTTCTGTTGATGTGGCATTAATATTAAATTCAATTATCAAAGGCCTACTTTTTAAGGAAGGCCAACAGATATGCTTGGTCGGCGTCTCGCTCGTGATCCGCGTCCTGCAGTTTCCAAAGACGAACTTTGGTTGCGCATACAAGCGATATGGAATTCTCTTCCTCAAGCAGATATTCAACATCTGTTTGACTCCATGCCACGTCGTATAGCAGCACTTATTGCAGCGCATGGTGGCTGCACCAAATACTGATTTCGGACGCTTAATTTGTTTCTTTTGTTTTGAAAATTTCATCATTTATTTGTATCAGTACAAGTCGTTTCTGCATTAAATTTCATTTGATTCTGATGATTCTTTCATGGTGTTGCATTTTCTACAAACAGCAGTATACAAAGGAAATAATTATTAACTGAAACATCCAAGCTATTATTAATAGAATGAGAAAACAATTATTAACTGAAACATCTAAGCTATTTTTAATAGAATGAGAAAACAATTGATTTTAATTAAATAAAATTTTAAATCTGAAATAAAAAGAATTTTGTATATGAAAAATTAGAAAAATATAAGGCTATTAATTTTTTTTTTTTCAAAAAAATGGGCAATGCACTTCTGTGTGAAATAATTTTTTTATTAAAACAAACTTATTAAAATATGAGGAAGTCTTAACACATCAATCAATAACTCCCGAGACTAACCCAGAGATGGCGCTCGTAGTAAACCAGTAACCAGGTCTTTCTAGAGTACTAACCTTTGCTTGAAACGTGTCAAAATTTTAAGTCGATCGGACCAGAAACAGCTGAGTTATCGAGGTTGGAGTAAAGTCGTTTTGTAGTTTGTTTAAAAAATGGGAAAAACCGAGTTTCGTGTTCTGATAAAACATTGTTTTTTAATGGGTAAAAACACCGTGCAAGCGAAACAATGGATTGAAAAATGTTACCCGGACTCTTGTCCATCAAAAGCAACGATTTGTCGGTGGTTTGCCGAGTTTAAACGGGGTCGTACCGACACAAATGACGCGGAACGCTCGGGTAGACCTGTGGAAGCCGTTACACCGGAAAATGCGAGTGAAGTGACAAAAATTATAATGAAAGATCGTAAAGTGAAGCTCCGTGAGATTGCCGAGATGACACAGATATCATATGGAAGTGTATTTACTATCCTTCATGAAAAATTGAGCATGAAAAAGGTTTTTTCGAAGTGGGTGCCGCGATTGCTTTCGATGGAACAAAAACAGCAACGAGTCGATGATTCAGAAAGCTGTTTATCACTATTTACTCGCAACAAAAAAGATTTCTTGCGGGAGGGGGGGGGGGAGATTTGGAAAAGCGTTGGAACGATTGTATCACCCTAAAAGGTGATTAACAAAAGGTGTTATGTTGATGAATAAAAAAAAAAATTTGCAAAAAAAATGTTGTTTTCAATGTTAAGACTCGGGAGTTATTGATCGATGTGTTAGATATGATTTTTAGGACTAAAAATCAAAATAAAGGCAAATAAATATTTAAAAAATTCCCATCTGTGAGGACATTTCAATAAAAGAATGACACAACTGTTATATCACAAAGCTTAGTTTCAATACATTTGAAATAAATAGCTTAGGTGTTACTTGACATATTAAGTATACTATAAAATAAAGAGATAATCAGAAATCTTTTTTTTTTAACTGTACAAAAATGTTTTGTTCTTTTCTGTCTTTACCCACCTTGTTTCAAAGAACACGTGGGAAATCAAAACGTGAATAAAAAGATATATGAATATAATATAGACTGCAGTACATACCCCTAAAACAATAACAGAGGGTAAAATTACAATATATTTGCTTATGCTGTTATCATGATATGAAATTCAATTTCCAAAGATATAACACTTTACAGTTTAAAAATGGATTCCTATTACAGTTAAAATATTTTATGATAAAAGAAATATAAATACAGTGTTAAGATTGCAAAAGAAAAAAAAATTACCATCATCACTGTAGTAAATCAAATTCAAATCTAGCTCATAAGTAGACAGATGATCTCTTTTGTGAGTATCTTCAGGTCTTTAATGTTGAAACAGAATAAAACAATTATTAACAAAAAGGAGTGACTTATTTCATTTAAATTAAATTTTGTTAAAAATCAAGAATAATTAGTTTTAAAAAGCACTATACCTATAAAATATTTTTACAGTAATCTTGGGTAATGAACTTTTCTTCTTTTTCTGAAAAATCTTGATAATGTATCCAATTTTAAATGGCTCTGGAACATCCACGTTAGAGCCTTTCACATAATCATTCTTCCTTCTGTAAACCTCAGGATACATTGAATCATCCACCTTGCAAAGATATAAACAGAATAGTTTTCATATAAAGGGAAAAAATTAAATATATTCATTAGAAAATAAAAGTCACAATATTTCATTTAATACAGTGTTTTCCAGTCCGTTAATTTTCCTCAGATATCTCGACACTTCCAATGTTTGATCAGTATTTGTTTATAAATTATTTTGTGAGTAGAATTGTTACTAAAAACCAGATTTTAAAATATTTTTACATACAAGCAAAAAAGGAATTCAAACAGTAAGTAACCTAAAAATAATGATGGTTAAAAAAAAGTTAAATAATCATATGTCACAAAATCCTTAGATCTAAATAAAGCAACCATCAGGACTATACAAAAGATGAAGCTGGACAATTATGAATTCTTGTCCTCAAGTACCACAAATTGAGAAGATGAAAAAGGCTAATAAAATCAGGATTGATGAATGTTTGGGGGGAGGGGATTCCACTAGATATCAATATTATTGAACAAAATGCTTTAAAAAATCGATAGCTACTCAAAAGAAAGCATAGAATCTGTTTATTAACCCACTATTTTCCATCTTTGATGTTATCAAGAGATGATTTGACCTTTCTAGAAAATATTTATTATTACAAAACACTCACACACTCAAACAAGGAGAAGGCACTCAAATGATAAAGAAACTGCCTAAACCTGTCCAAAGAAATAGCAATAAATTGTTGAACAGGGCAGATATTCAATGCATTTATCAAGACCAGTCAGTGGTGAGGGAAATGCACCAGAGAGCATTTTTTCATTAAAAGAAAAAGTTCACTAGGTTTGAAGGTATCAATTGACCATGCAACATCATTTATGTTTCCATTCTTCAAACATGGTAAAAAATTTCTATGCTGATTTTGAAATCTCTCAATTCTTGTGGAAAGAAAACCCGTATAAGAGTAATTTACTGATACATAGAACAGCAAATTAAAAAGAAAAAGGTAGTTATTGTTTGCTTAAATAAAGGTTCTTAAACTTTTTTTTAACCAAAACTACTGTGGGGGAAAAAAAGCGTAAAGAATTTTTTTTTTTAATTAAATGTCTTAGAAAATTAAAAATCTCATTACCATTTCTGAACTGTATGTGGTAAACTACTTAAAGCAGATTTTTTATTTTATTTCAAAGTTCTATTTGGATAATGCACATAAGTCAATCAAAAGATTTAAATCACCCAGATGTCAGTCACCAAATACAACTTTATTACTATAATTCTCTAAATTATAGAAATAATCTCTCTTTATTACTATAATTTTATAATTAAAATTTTATATTACTATAATTCTATAATCTTCATTAAGGATTGGAGAATTATAGTCACAATTAATCATGAAATCATTACCATCAGATTTTGAATAAAATCAACCACAAATCTGTAGAAGTTATAGATAATTTTTATAATTTTGAGCTATATTAATCAAATCAGTTTCCCTATACAAGAAATGAAACCTACAACATAATATACTTGTCAGAAAAACATATGGCCAAAGCCAATTAAAAGTAAAAATCTTATTGAGCTGGCAGGAAAACAGAATGGTTACAATAATAGAATTTGATAAGTCACTAGGAGGGGATGATTTTGATGATATGACTATCAAAGATATGCAAGAATTGCAAGTGGAAGCGGAAACTGATGAAATTAATTAGATGGAAATGAAATCCGTAACATATTAATCCATGGGATGATAGCAAGAAAAAGAAATGTAATATTTTATTCTAAAAATGTTTTAAAAAAAGGCCTAATCTTAACTGTGAACAAATGAAGTTATATTACTAAAATGATACTTTTGTTGAAAGAAGAATAAAATTCAAAAGAGAACTCCACAAGTGCTTAGCATCATAAAAATATCTTTATAAAGATCTTTCAGATAAAAGTAAACAATTTAAAATAACTTAGTTTTTTGTGAAAATTTCAGCATGAAACTAAAGATAATGCTGTAGAAAGTTCTGAGGATGAGAATATTTTGTCAAAAAGGGAAAATCTTTGGTTAATGGTGCATAGTAGTTACATCACAGAAAATATTATTTATTTCACATCAATAACAAATATTTTAATGAAAATTGGTTTAATCCTTAACATATAAACTTTTCACCAACTGCAACTCCTGGTGGCTGAATTTGAACTGGCTGCAAATGTTTATAATGATAGGCTTTAACAATAATATAAATATTTTTTTTTTCTACTGATGACAGAACAATAAAATAAAAACTCAAGGCATTAAAATTTTCTAATTATAAAAACTTTAGTATTTGGGGATGAAAATAATTCACAGCAATTTGCGATGAAATGAAAAAATATTTAAGTCTAAATTATGTAATTGAATGGGGACTTAGACCTGTATTCTGCAGGCTGAAAAAGAGGTAATGTGCAGTTTTGTTCTATTCATACATTACACATTTTAGCTAAAATTTACAAATACTTTTTTTTTTATTCTGTTTGCAAAACATTGTATTACTCTTGCAACCGAGTTCCAATAACTAATGAAAAAAATATTTTCTGAACAGTATTGGACAACCATTTAATAAAATCAATAACATCAATGCTTAAGACAAACTTCTGATTGTGTATTGAATGGTGAAAGATTTCCTATAACATTTTCTTCCAAGGACAGATTGCGAGGATCCAACTTGAAATCATATGTAGGGCATCAAATATATTTAAAGTTCATCCTTTAAAGTTTGATAAATATATTTCTTAATCATGACATTAGTAAGAAAATGTATTCTGATTTCTATGATGCTACATTTAGATATGATTAAACCAAACAATGATTCTATTTTCTGTATGAATATACTTTAATTTGTTTGTAGTGGCTATATAAGTATATGCATCTCTTCTGCCTCAGGTTTTTGGAGGCTATGGATAATAAATGCTTGTTATTTCAAATAGCTCCAACTCATTTTTAATTTACCGAGCTGTTCCATATTCTAACAGAAATTAGGTTACGGGACTCTATTATGATTTCCGTCAGAATACGGAATTGCTCAGTAAATTATAAATGAGATGGAGGCATTAAAAATGTAAATAGCATTTATTATCCATAGCCTCCAAAAACCTAAAAAGAAAAAAAAGTGGACACTTATATACTTACTACAATCAATGTTAGTTACATTCACATGGATTGGTTTACTCATATTCAAATGTGGCACCCTGGAAATTTGAAGACATTTTATCTGTTACAGCATTATTGAGAAATAAAACATTTAGTATGATTTTCCAATTTTTGTAACTCCCTTTTCTACATTAGGTTTTTGCTTCATATAAAACAGAATTTGTAAGGCAAGTTACAACCACATGATACGGGATTACTAGAATGTATATAACAGGATATTATTACGGATAATCACTTAATGGAAAAGTTTCGTTAACCATATATATATAATTTTGTATATCTACAATTACATTTCAGTCATTTCTGAAACATAGGATAATAAGACCAGCAAATAATGTATTTGATTAAGTCATTATTATTTTAAGAAAGAGATTGTAATACATTTACTTCGAATCAAAATTTTCTTTGGGACAATTTGAAAAGACTACTTAATCAATGATACACTGCAAAAAATATTTATACCTTTACTTTTAGAATTAAAAAAAAATTTAGTTACAACTATCACGAATTTTAAAAATATTTCATACCCAGCATAATTATTAATTATTATTCTCAGACTTCATTTAATCTCAACAGCTACATTAGCTACCCTTCTAATACCTTACATGAACCTGCTACAAATTAATTAACTGGTATTTATTAATCATTATTCTTATGCTCCGTTTCACCTCAACAGCAACATTTGTGGGCATCCCAAAACCTTACACACATCTGCAACAATTAAATGATACATACTTAAGTACTATAGTTATAATGTTTTGGGGCATTGGATCAGAAGATTCCAACAAATTCCTTTTATTCTTTACATAGTTCTATCAATCATAAACTGAGTTTTTCTCCAGTAAAGTCTGCATAGGGACCAATCAGAATGAGCCTTATTCCAACATCCCTTTTCCAAATTACCCGCACAAGTCATCAATGTAGCTTGTATTGCTCTGAAGAAAGGTGACTTCCCTCTCCCCAAATTCTCAGCTGGTTACAGTCAGAGCACTAGCACTTTGCTGGAGCAATGTTCAGAATTTACATGGGCGATATTTCTGAGAGCACATCCTTCTTTTCTCTGACAATTTTTAATTTATGAATAATGCAATTTTTCTCAATTATGTTACAATAACCAGTACACACCTTCTCCGCATGGATGAATTATAAAACATAACAATCCTGATGGGAGGATCCATTTTTTTTTTTAAGAAGGACCAATTTTTAAATAATTTGAGTAATTTTAAATGAATAGCAAATTAGCCTTTAAAGAAAGAATAATGTAGTGAATAAAATAACAAATCCAAATATATAAATTCAAGCTTAATGGGGAGGAAGACAGCAGAAATTAAATTTGTTAAAAAAAAATGAAGTTCATAAAATAAGTCATTGATATTTTTTAAAGAAGCTATAACTAGTTATAAAATGTTACGTTAAGCTTTACACAAATTAAAATTCAATAATACCCATTATAAAAATTAAATGTAAAGTGATATATGTATTTAAATAAATACATACAATAATATAATCATCGCATAACATTCAATAAATGAAAGTAATAATTAGTTGAATAAGATAAAAATGCACAAAGCTGATTTTTATTAGAATAAAATTACAGATTCAAAAAAAGAAAATTATTATAAAAAAATTTAACAAATAAAAAGACAAAATTGTGGTGATAAAAATAAACAAATCATCATTCAAAATGCAGAACTTAAACAGCTACATGTAATAGTTAATAAAAATAAGACTTATGTCTATATGGTGTGTGAAGATACTGTTTTTCACATGGGTGAAAATTTAAAATAAAACTTAATAAAAATTTTGCAAAAGTTTTGAGGGAAACAAACAAATGACAATAAATAAAAAGATCTCAAAAAATAAATTATCAGAAGTGTACACCATGACATCATAAAAGAATTTAATTTGTTAGCTGTTATGCAATTAAAATTTTGTATAAAACTGATATTTTCCTCCATTCATTTTTTACAAGAGGATCGAATGTTTATTCGGCATACTATGTGAATTGATATATTTTTGGATGGAACAATTTTAAAATTTCAAAATTTGCACTTTCCAAGACCTTTTCTAAAATTCAAAAAAAAAAAAAAAAAAAGTTAATAATCAAAATAATAATTTCAAATAAATTCAGCCTTCTTAAAAGGGCTTGAGTCTTTCAAATAGTGCAAGAATTGTAATTTTGCAATGCATCCATTATTTTTAAAAAATGTGTTTAAAAAAAGAATTAAAACTTTCAAAAATTTTAAATCAATGAAAAATGCTGGCTATACTGGATACAGAAAAGAAAAAGAAGAAATACAAAAAATATGTAGAATCGGAATTTTAAAAATATTTCGAATAGATTATTATAAATATAACAGATTATAAAAAAAAATTGGAAGCATTGCTTTATAGTAAGAAGTTCAATAGAATAATATTGTTAAATGATTGTGAATCTTACAACAAAGATCAAATGCATAAAAATAACAATTGCATTCTGCTACAAAGAACAAACAAATCACCTGAAGAAAATAGCAAGCTGCAACAGAGACCAATGAAATTAAAAAGAGTATAGAATAAATAAAAAAAAGTAAGGAAGAGCATGAACTTTTCTCATTCCACACATTCAGAAGTTTAGTAACCATGAAGTATTTGGATCAATGAAAAATGAGATTTCATTGTAACAGCATATTTAGAAAATCATCGAAATTACATACACACATAAGGTGAATTCCGCCTGCATTTACTGTTCCATTGAGAAAGCCATTTCTATTTGAGCATCCAAAAACAATGGGTCTGGCAAGAAAAAGATGATGATGCTAGAAGTGTTAAGACTCTTAAGAATGTATGAGAAGTGATTACAAGAAGCACCACAAGATCTGCTAGACATCACAATAAAGATAATTTTGCATGACTTGCATCTACACCTGTATAAAATGTAAATACTTTAAATAGTGGAGATTATTCTAACCATGTTACTTTTAGTCAGCAAACATTACAGCTCCTTGAAGACCCATATCTCATCAATAATCTATAGATAGGCAATGGTACAGACTCCACATTCTTGGGAGTCCCTTCAGATCTTGTTTGATTGGTTGTATTTTAGTTGCTAGCCCAAACAGAAATGGTATTTCTGCACAAGATCTGCCAGAATGGTATTTCTGCTTGGATCAGGAATATGAGGTGGAAAGTGAAAAGCAATATATGGCCTGTATGTAACATAGATCATTTTTTTAAATATGCTGTAACAGCAAAACTTGTTGTTCTTCTGTTCCACAGTGCATGGTTACTAAATTTTAACTGTGTAGAATTCTGATCATCATTTAAACTTCTTAGAAGAAGTTTAACCACTCCACCTTTAGTACACACTCATACAAAGAGTATTCAAAATTAAGCGATTAAATTAAATTTTATACATTAGGTCATTCTTATTGGTACACTGTTTTCAAAATTACATTTTATATAACTCAAAACTTTTCACATAGCTCCATTGCTATAAATAAATATTTTCTAAAAAAAAAAAATGTTTAACTGTGTCAGTAAAGCATATTTTAAAAATTAAATTCTGATGGAAAGCCAAAATGATTCATATTCCAAACAAGAAAATATTGAAAAGCATAATGCTCTTAAGAAATTATGCCCGAGTCAACAAAAGTTGCATGTTAAACAAAAAACAAAATCATAGCTGTAATGTTATCAGTGAAAGGTCAGAAAGTTATATGAATAAGATCTTAAATTAAGGATTTTTCCAACAAAACACTATGCTGACCTCTTTTTCTTTGATATTTTGTTTCTTCTTTTCTGTTTCCACTTTGCTAGGGAACACTTCAGGATCTATATACACACAATCTCCAGGTCTAATGGTGACACCAAGCCAAGTGGCTGAATTATAATATTTGACATCATCTTCTTCTTCAACGAAATCCAACTTAACACATTTTATCTGAAAGGATTTTTCAAAAAAAAAAAAAAAAAAATCTTTCTCTTTATACAAACTATACTAAATTCAAGTCTCATTTTTCAAAAAGACAATGATATAACTATCTGGTAAAACATTTTGTTTCATATATACAAGCTTTAGAATAATCAATCAGTTTTTAATTGTTATTTTTCAATGAAGCAACTTACTTTATATTATTTTATTACTTCAACTAATGATATATTACTTGTTAAGTTCAGATATACAGTCATTCTTTTTTCAAGTTAAATGTGAGAACATTTTTGATGAGGGCATATTTATTGTAATTAGCATAACCTGGAACATATCTTACCTAACAAAAAATGCACATCTCATCAAAATAATCTCTGGAATACAACAATGTAATATAACTTTCAGAGAGTGTTGCCTAATAATAAGCTTTCTTGCAGAAGAATTTTTTTTCTCGTTTTTATTAAATTAAGAGAATTTTATAGGTAATAATAGCATTTGTGCTTTTTTACTCCATATCCTATAAAACACTATTAATCAATTCTTGATTAGATGCAAACACGTAGCGAAAATTGGTGAGCAAGCAATAATTTAAATTTAATAACATTCAAGTGATAAATCTCGTTTGCTCACATTTGAGTCATGCACATTAATGAAATACATATAAGAACATATTATTCACCTTTTCATCATCTGATTCTTTGATGCAACCCAAACATTTGATAAGCTTGTTTTTATCATCAGAGGGATCATCTTGTAGAGGATAGTTTTCATGCAATAGTGGTGGATCTACAAAACGACATGTTTCAGAATCATACCTGAAATCAAAGGAAACATATTGATATAAATACA
Organism: Nephila pilipes; assembly: GCA_019974015.1. Classification (NCBI taxonomy): domain Eukaryota; kingdom Metazoa; phylum Arthropoda; class Arachnida; order Araneae; family Nephilidae; genus Nephila; species Nephila pilipes. Next base: position 1,087 of record BMAW01001001.1, on the reverse strand, counting down.
TTTTAGTTTTTCTTAACCTCACACTAGAAGCAACACGAGGGCTATTGACCTCGTAATTTTGAACCTTGGTCAAGTGATGAGGACAATACCCGAGTTGGCACTTCCTCTCCTAACTTCCACACAACGTCAATGGGAGGACTTTGGGCCCCGACAGATTTAACGTGCATCAGGCCCGACTACACGGCAGGTCTTTTGTGGCCAAGGCTCGAACCTACGACTGAACGAAAATTGTCGGCCACAAATCCGAAACCATAACCACAAGGTTACTGCGGCCATTGATATAAATACATAACTAATATTCCTCCAGATTAAATGAGGTATAAATTTTCATCAAAGTTTTATAGTTTTAGCATATATCTGTTTTATAAGTTGAACCCCAAACTATGGATAGCACTGAAGATGATTGGATATGGAATATTGATTATGAAGCAGAAATCAATTTGTTAGGTACAGTATGGGATCCATTTGAGTTTCTCAACACCGAAAGTAAGGATGTAATTGAGGTTTGGTTTTATTAAAGTCGCACTTGAAGCAACATGAGAGCAATTGGTGACTGACTTCATAATTTTGAACCTCAGTCAAGTGAGGAAGACGACACCCAAGTTGGCATTCCCCTCTCCTAACTTCCACACCATGCCAATGGGAGAACTTTGGGCCCTAACAGATTTTATTTGAATCTCCCCTAGCTACATGGCGGGTCTTTAGTGGCATCAAGGTTCGAACCTGTGAATCGACAAAAACCACAAGTCTGCAGTCATGACAGATGAAAAACAAAAAATACATCTGTAAACTTAAATACATCTGTAGTCGCTACTGCGACTACAGATGTATTTAAGGACTATTTGCCTCAGATAGTGAATGTCAGGATTTCAAATACATTGGTGAGTGATTAACTTTATTTTATTAATGGTTTTGATTCATAAAAATGTCAGTCTTTTTTTATTTTTCTTTTGGTATGTCTTATAAGACGACCTTGAATCATTGGGGCATCTTTCTATGATACAGCTATTGTCTTATCTGCAGAAATATATGGTAAATGATATGTTTATCATTAATTATAAAAAACATGTTAAAAATCAAAAAAGAA
>BMAW01001000.1:0-39682 GCA_019974015.1 Nephila pilipes | reverse complement strand
TGCTTTATGGACAATTGGTTTCAATATTGCTATTAGATATCTTAATCACGTTCACATACACTTACGTACATGCCCCCCCCACATATATATATATATATATATATATAATCTTCGAAATGAATAGGAAAACCCATACAGAAATATCAAAATCATATTAATCAAAATTTCTAGCAAAGTAACAAACTTTTAAAAAATAAATTAAACAATTCGTCTTTCACAGTTAAAATAAGAATATTATTTAAGAAGAAAGTGGTCAAAAATGTAAAAGGTTAGTAGTAATCATGGATGATACAATAGTATACAAGAAATAGTACTATTTCAGATCATTTGCTTAATTTTGAAAGCTACGAGCATCAATTTTGAAATCGTTACTTGGAAATGTTAAGATGGTGCCAATTCATACTTGATATCTATATCAAAAACTCACGTCGCGAACATAGACGTTGTCACTAGACGTTTGAGGGCAACTGCATCGCCAGACATGTCGTTTAAAATAAATTGACCTTTCTTCTATGACTCCAGCAGTATCACAAGAGTTTCAAGATTTCTATGATAAAGTTCAATTTGCATGGAGGGGAGGGATTCAATCAAGCCACCATTAACAATTTAAAGAACTCCATGCCGCGACGTGTAGTAGTATGTACACGAATTACTATGGCGACGAAACATGGTATCGAAAGTTGTAATTATTTTGGACTGGACTTTAATCAGTTAATTTTGCATTACTTAGGTTCCATACTTAATATATATATATATATATATATATATATGTGTGTGTGTGTGTGTATCTGTGTGTGTGTGTGTGTATTGTAACGGAGCTTGCAAGTTCCGATGTCGCAGAGATAAAACGCTTGTTTTTAATACATGTGTAATACAGGATTTTTTAACACATGTGGCAATTTTAAGCGGAGATCAAAGTATCGACGTGATATAAATATAACAAGGAAATAAAACGTTGTCATTGGAAAAGGAAATTATGGTATGCGAAGACATTTGGACGGCACAGGCAAATGATTAAAATTTGGTGTCCAATGACTGAATAGCGGGAGCTATAGTGCATTGAAACTGCTCACTCAGCAGGTGTATGTAAGAAGCGAATTTGTTTCGGATGATCAAATTTTCTGTAGCATTTCTATTTCAGATACATTTCAACGACTGAAAAACTATTTCGACACGGGATTGGAGATCATTACGAGCAAATGTCAGAGTTTGAAAGATATCGTATGAATGGATTGAAAGAGACAGGTTGGGCAAACCGGAGAATCACTCGTCTGTGGGTCAAAGCAATGCAGCGATCAAAAGATGCTGGCAAGAATGGGTGGAGAGTGGCAAATTTCAACGTCATGATGGTAGCAGGGGACCTAGGGCCACAGCAGATCGGGAGGATAGTGTGATTGTTAGAAGAGCTGCCACAGCGATTGATTCATCGTTATCAACCATCAGACTTGCGACCCGCACACGAGTGTCTAACATGGCCATTCACTGACAGCTGATAGAGCGAAATATACGCTCGTAGTGACCACTACGCCACTTGCCACTCACACCTGCGTACTCTCGAGCCAGATTACAGAGGTGCTTGTCTCGATCAGGTTGGAGGGATGCTGACTTGGGATGTGTAGTGTTTAGCAACGAATGCAGTTTCCAACTGTGTCCTGACGATCATCGAAGATGTGTCTGGAGACACCCAGGCCTGCGTACCGACCCTGCTTTTACTATTGCATGCCACTCGGGCCCTATACCAGGAGTTATAGTCGGGGGTACCATTTCCCTTGATAGCTGGACCTCTTTTGGTCGTCATTAGAGACACATTTACAGCACAGCGGTTTGTCAATGACATTCTGAGACCTGTTTTGCAACCGTTCCTTTTGAAATACCCTGGCCTTAGTTGTCAGGAAGATAACGCAATACCTCATACGGCATGTGTTGCTATAAACTGTCTTACAGGTTGTCAAACACTTTCCTTGGGCAACCAGATTTCTCTCCAATCGAGCATGTCTGGGATATGATGGGAAGGCTGCTGCATTAACCAGGGAATGTTGATGATTTAGCAAGACAATTGGAGAAACTTTGGCAAGAAATATCGCAGGTGACCATCAGGGATTTTTATCACTCGATGCCACGTCGTGTGGCGGCTTGCATCCAGGGTAGAAGTGAGTGAACACCTTATTGAGTCGTTATTTTGTAACTATATAACTCTGAAATAAATCATCCATTTTTCTGAAATTTTAATCATTTTCTATCCTCCAATTTTTGTCTCCATAGAACAACTCCTTCTTTGTGCTCCTTTTTTTTGTTATAGAATGTACCAGAATTTGTTTCATAAGCTGATAGAGACATAATCGTACCATATGAGTGTCGTTGCATGTGTGCGGTTGTTTGTGTAAGAAGAAAGAAGAACACTTATGCGTGGATTGCAGCGGCCTCAATTAAATCATTAAAAAGGATATGTATCCTCCATTATTTATAGACTATACACTAGACTGTTCAGAGGGTGCTATATTTTTCTCGATCGCAAGAGATATAAGAAATTTGAAATAAGATTATTGTGATTTGTTTAGCAGTACATAGGAAGATTGCGGTAAAAGGAAGAGAGGAGTGCTAGAAAAAGTGTTATAATGTGAAATCCTTGAATTGTACATCGTACTTATTCGCATATCTGTGTGATCTACAAGAACCAGGATGCCACGCTATGTGGTTGAATTTATTTTCATTGTGAATTACTCGTATCAAGTCCTGGCAAGTGTTTTCTTTGATTTTTTTATAACTAGAAGTTGTTGGTATCTGAGTTAAGGGACAGTGGACTCTCTCTCTCTCTCTCTCTCTCTACCTCTATCTATCTATCTATCTCATCTATCTCTGCATCTATCACCTACCTGCCTGCCTGCCTGCCTGCCTGCACCTACCCTGCCTGCCTGCCTGCCTGCCTGCCTGCCTGCCTGCCTGCCTGCCTGCCTGCCTGCCTGCCTGCCTGCCTGACGCCAGCGCCAGCATAGCCGCCAGCATAGCAGCGCCAGCATAGCGCGCCCAGCATAACGCCAACATAGCGCAGCATAACGCCAGCGCCAGCGCCAGCGCCAGCACCGCGCCAACGCCAGCACGTAGCATAGCATAGCATAACGCCAGCGCCGCGCGCAGCAACGCCCGCGCCTTGCCGCACGCCTTGCGCCAGCATAGCGCGTAACGCCAGCGCCGCCAGCAACACCAGCTGGCCGCCAGCGCCAGCAACGCCAGCGCCAGCAACAACGCCTTAACTATAGCAACGCATAACGCCAGCACTAACATAACGCCAGCGCCGCTTGCGCCAGCATAACGCCAGCCGCCAGCAGCAACGCCAGCATGCCTGTAGCGCCAGCGCCAGCGCCAGCGCCAGCGCTTAGCGCAGCGCCTGCGCCGCCGCCAGCGCCGATGTAAGCGCGATCGCCATGCGCGATCGCGATGCAATCTTGATGCCAATCGCGATCGATCGCGTCTTGATCTGTCGATCGTCACTTGATGTGTGTGTCGGGGTTTCGGACTTGGTTCGTTGGGTTTGCGATCTCAGTGGGATGGGGTTAAAAATTAAGTTTTACGATTAGATTAAAGAGACCGTGTATGTGAAATGTCAAAAATTCAATTTTTCCTTTTTTAAATTATTAAATAATTTTAACTCTTTTCTTTCCAATGAAATTTCGTTCTTTGCTATCAAAAACACAGAAGTGTAGGATATTTTATCGTTCGGTAATAGAGCATCATTCAGCTTTTTGACTGTTTAAAGAACTGATAAGGAAAAACATATGATCTATATATGAAACCGCTAATAGTTTGTAGTATTGACTCTGCATAACTTTTCAGTTTTACATGTCTTATGATAAAAAAAATTGGTAACAGTAACGTTTATAGCAACTTTACTTTAAAGCCTTTAAATGTTAATATTGTTCTTTGTGTAATTAGTAAATATTGTGGATAATTGAATTTGTTGCTCCATATCTCATGAAAACTATCAACCATATTTATTTTTTGTATATTTTGTCTCTACGCATCCTTAGAGTACACTATAATTCATTTAGTAAGTAATTTTTTATTAATATATCAATTAACTTATTGAGAATAAACCCAGAAGAAAGTATATTGTCAAAAAAAAGAATGGGGAAATGCAAACGCAGGAGACAATTGCTGATGCTTAGAAATGAAATGTGTATTATAAACGACTATTTTCTTCAGTACAATGGATACGATGAGCAGAAATTCCCCTAGTGTTGAGTTATTACGTCATTTTCTGGATGTATTTTTCGGCTAAATTTGCTGCTTGAAACAAGTAGCGGGAATATGTCTATGGTGCCTATTAAACCATCTTTAACACATGTACTGATCTTGAAATACTGTGTCAAGAAATGCTGTAAGCTATTTGGGCATAATATTTTTAATTCTTTCTAAAAAAAATCAAAATATTATGCCTAATTATTCAAATCTTAGACTGTCCAGTTAGTTGTGAAAGCTGATACGGGTATCATCAAACCAAAGCAAAATGCCAATTGTATATCCATTTCGAGCATACACAAGTTTCTTTACTAATTATAGAAATTTTCGAGCTTGTATTTAGAGATTTTGCAAATACAGAGTGTAAAGAAAATGTTTTTACGAGAAATCAGAGAATCCTACTAAATCTGTGAGTAGTGTCATTTAGAATTTTGTCCCAAAAACTGCATTTGCACTCAAAGAAACTTTAAAGATTGGCATTTTTATAGCTGTTTCTTGCTGTACTCATAAAATGTAATAAGGTGCAATATTTTATGTAGGATTGAAACTTCTCTATGTTATCTCTGTATGAAAACTATGCAGGAATTAGATAAAGAACACATTATCAACTGAAAACGGAAACTATCTTCACGTCAAAAATAAGCCAGAAAAAGCAATAAAAAAGCAAAATGAAGACTTGCAGATTCGCATAAAATAGAAGAAGGTGATAAGGTAGAATTTTATTAAATATAACTCCTCAATCCTCAATAAAAACATCAATAAAATCTTAAAATATGATTTTCTTAAAATGTTCGGATTCATGTTTCTTTTTCTCAATATCAAAGAAACTTAAGAATTCAGTTTTTATAATATTTTCATTATGTTGTATTTGCATACCTGAACTCAAGAGTTTGATGACTGCGCGAGAATTATTTATTTCTGACAGTGAAACTGCCCAAATTGGAAATTTATGAGTGATTATGTCTAAATACTAAATTATAATTTTCTATTTCACTTCCATAAAAATTTCCGAGTCCTGTTTTGTACCCATTCTGAAAATAAAGTGCATAAATTTGGTAAATTTAACATGAGAAAGGAAATGGTTAATTTAACATAGGGGCTTTCCTGATCTCCTTAATTTTAAAAATGACAGATAAATCATATTTAATATGACAGCAATATCATAAGATACATTAGCAACTGTCTCTCTTCCAATATTTATTCTAATTTGAAACTATTAACTCTCCCTTTAGTCAGAATAGCATTTATCAAATAGTGCACTCTCGAACAATAAATTCAATAGCACTGCATTACTGTATTTACATTGACTTTATTACAATAATATAGTACTCAAATGCTTAGGAAACTCACAACAGGCTGCATGATTTCATTCTCTTATCTTTCTTGAAGTGTCTTGTAGCCTCCGTCTTCAAAGCACAACTAGACTATTACGTTTATCTTCCCACTCCCACGGTTACAAAGCGCCCTCTACAGGTGGACTCTAACGCATGCTAAATATGTTTTTTTATTCAGTTATATCATATATTTTTATTTCAAATTCCAACTATAATAATAGAAGGATGATAATAGATTTATTGGAAATACTTAATCTTCCGCAACACATTTTTTTCTTAATTGATTCCATAGAAACAGACAAGATAAAAACCGAGAATTGCTACAGTATTGAAAAGAATTTTTAAAAAAAAAAGAAGAAAGTCAGCGTTTCAAGTAAAATACCCAACTTCGAAAAGTACACATTCTGTATCTCGACGATAAGGAATTAATTTTCGAGGGGGAAAAAAGCACCTGATGTACAATTCTTACTTTTTACCGTTCGAACTAAATCAAATTCTCAGAGATCTCTTAAAATTTAAAAGCATGTTTATCTGCTTTATTCAGGCTTTGTAGTCTAGAACACCTGAAGAAAAATAAGAAATAACGAGGATTTAGCGGTAGACAGTAAGAAGTAAAGTGAAGTGAAGGGATTTCCCTAACAGCTTGAAACATGAATGACTAAAAAGTAGTCCCCTTCAGATTTGATAATTCCTCTTTTTGGCACGTCTTTTCCGAGTTTATTGAAAGGAAAGTGAAGAATTCGATTAGGGTGAAAAACGTTTTTATGCACATTGATATAAGTAGGGTCTTAGTACATGGAAAGGAATTTGGATAGTTTTATGTAAGAGTAAAAATTTGTTCAAAATTATCAGGAGGGATTCAAAAGTTTTAAATGATAGTTAACATTTTTTTAAAAAAAAAAAAAATCTGAATCTATAAGGAAATGAATGCATTTCTTGAAAAGCGAATCAAAATTACTTTAAAAGTGTACTTACTAAGAAGTTATTGTTAATTTTTAATGGTAATTTGGCACTATTTTCAAACAAAACCTGTGTACCGGTAATTTATCAGAAATAATTTAAACTTAAATATAAAATAAAAGTTCAAAATAAAAAAGTTTATTTTATTCTTGTGAACTGTAAAAAAAGGGTATGAAAATTAAAGATATTATGAGGATAAACAGCATAAATAAAGCTTAATAATCTTATAATAAATTTTGCGCAAAACTTATAAATATGAATAATTTTCCTGAATGAAATTACTTATTAAATACAAAATTAAATACGTTATGTAATCCTTCCAATGTTGTAATTATTTCAGGACGAAATAATGAACCGCCGGGATGGTTTCAGGAACAAATATTATTTAATGCTCGACACGTTCCACAACACAAGACAAGATACAAAATATATATAAAACACAGATTTATGAACATCACTCCATCGTTCTTTTTTAACCAAGTCTCTCGCCTTCGATCGAGCTTGCGCTCGTTAGTCGTCCTTCTCACCAAAAGAACATGTGGTGCCATCTGGCTACCGTTTAATAGTTACATGGAAGGTAGTGGTAAATTACAGTGTTACAGTTATTAATTTGTCAACATGTTATGAAAATATCTACGTAATAAATATAACTTGACTAATCCTGTTGTTAAGTTATTATGGTCTACTTTATGAACAATGATATTCCTCCGTAGGAACGTTCTTTCAGCTTCCTACGGAGGTTTAAAAACTATTAAAGTGTTGTCTTGAATATAAATTTCTCTCTCACATTTTATTATTTGAAATACTCAAGTCTTTTTAAAAGATTTTATTTATATTTTATTTGTGTGATAGAGGGCGTATTGTTATGTCTTATATTTCTCATTTAATTTTGATCAGTAAATTAAGTTTCTACTTTGTAGATACCGTAATTGAGGAAATTGAAAGAAAATTGGGTACTTGTCTATTAAAGCGGCGCCCGTCAATTTAAGAATACGCTAATGTCGCCAAGCTAGTTAAAAGCGCCAAGTAAGCGGAGCGCGAAATAGAAATATAGGAAAACAATACACCAATAAATAATATAAAACTTTTTTAAATAATATTTTTATTTAATAATCTTATATATGTTTTGTGATAAATCTCATCTCAATTAGTGCTATAAAAATTTAGATGTTTAATATTATTATTTACATAACTTTTAGAACATCAATCAACATAAAAGGCCATATTTCCGAAATTGCGTTTACTATTTCATAGAAAGCATTTTTTTTTTCGCTACATATTTCCTCCACATAAATTCTGCAATATACGATTCTAGATGATGCCGAGCCGTGCTATGCTGTTTCTTGTTAGGCCACTTTGTGGAACACCCCATTCTTTTAACATTTACCGGTTGAATTCAAGTTGACGGATCTACAAAATTGTACCTATGGTTCACCGTGAAATGTGTAAAACCATCATACATTTCGCTGTTTCGTAACTTGAAAATTGTTAACGACATTTTCAAAGGCAACAAAATAGGTATTTAAAAAAAAAAAAATACGAAATCAGTAACGTTAACAGGCAAGCGATATTTTACTAAAATGATGAAGTGCTGTTTCTTTAGGACTGCAACCTTAGGAGTTACAACCAAACATGGCGATAAATCTTACTTCTTGGCGATTTTCTGAAAACGTAATTTGGTAGGCGCCGCTTTAATAGACAAGTACCGAAAATTGTGCTGTAGTTACGAACTGAATGTACGAAATTACGGTGAAAATGTGTGAAATTATGGCTCAATATATAAGGCTAAAATTTAGAGTTTACCAACAAACCTGAATATCAATTTACCCGTATTGAAATCTTTATTATTATAAGTTAATGATACTGACACATATTTGACAAGAAATAAGTGGATTTATTACATGTAAAATTAAAATAATTCTGACTTTTTAATTAAGATTGAAATTCACAGTTTACCAACAAACCTGAATACCGATTAACCCATACTGAGATCTTTATTATCATAAGTTAATGATACTACGGCGCATTCGACAAGAAAAAAAAATAAGTTTGTTCAATGCAAAATTTAAATTACCTTGACATTTTAAAATTGAAAGCAATGGATGTCAGGAATCTATTATAAAATTCTCTCCATTTAAAACTTTATTTATTTTCATAACTTTTTTAAAGATAGCATTTTATATACTGGGTATAATTATAATTTCAATAATTAAATGCAGTATAATTTAGAAAATTAAAATTTTATGATTCAAATGTTTCATAACATTTACATAAGTATTGTGCAATACTTAAAATTTGTGAGTATTTGTTAAAAAAATAATTAAGTCCTTTGTGTATAGGAAATAATCTCACTTTATAATTCACTCAATATCAGTGCTTTGATTAAAACAGATTTAGAAAAAAGAGCTCCAAAATCCTAAAAATTATATTTTAAAAAAATACTAATGCATATATTTTCCTGTATGGCATTGTACGTGTGTTTACAATTTTAAAATTACGTTTTCTATCATTCTTTTTATCAAATTCTCACAAATGGGACTTCTAATGACTCAGCGAACGGCTCTCTGTTGTTAAATTGCAAAATATAAAAATTGCAAATTTGAAACAGCTTAAGACCTTAATAAGTTGAAAATAATAATAATAACTGTACCGATCAATGCAAGTGTGCCTTAATATCCTCGTGTGGTATAGTGTTGAAGTAAGGTTGTGACATTGGGCTATTCGCGGTTTCTCTTCACTAACCTTGGGGACTTTCAATTGAGATTGATTGCTTTCGCTAAACAACCTTTGCCCAACCAAAAATGAAACGTGATGAAGAATGTAATATGCAAAGCAGTTAGGAATGAAGTGAAGCGGTTAAATTAAGAAGTATATAAACTCCATCTGAAGGAGTAGAGAAGAGAGGAGAAGGAGGATCAGAGAGGCGTTGTAACGAGAGGAGATATAATCTAAATGCTATAGTATTGAAAGGCTGATTCAAGGATTAGAGTTGAGGTCCGAGTGTAAACCACTCGGATTGAGAATTTTTCTAGTGTTTTCAACAGTTGTTCCAGATTCAGACTTGCAGTTGATAAGAAGCTGTTAGATTATTATTGGTGGGTTGAATTAAAGTGATAATAAACTTAACCTGGAGAGCTATTTTAGTATTGTCTTAGTGGATATATATTAATAAATGTTGAAAGCTGTTTTGGTGGTTCTGTAATTATTGGTGTCGTATTGTTTAATATTAGATATTAGTGATGGCACAAGATAACATCCGAGGTAATCGGATGTTACAAGGTTACCATAAGGTCCAACATATAATTCTGGAAAAAATTACAAAGAGTACAATCAATCTTAACCAACGTAAAAGCCTCATTCAACAGTTTTGAAGGAAAATAATGATATTTTTAATAAAAAAATATACAAACAATTCAAAGGATTGATGCTAGAATAACTATCTAACAACAGCCTAGATAATGGTCTTCTACATTTTTATAAATTGAACCATATTAATAAATCTTTTTTGTGTTGTTTCATGTCCCTCTGGTTTAAAAACCCTAGACCAGGTTCATTACACCATACGCTCTTTCAATATTAGAAGTCCATTTCTCCCTTCACTCTACAGTTGTCTCGGAGAGGCGCCAACTTAGTCAATGAGATAAGCAGGCGCAGCAGAACGGAAACAAGGACAAAATGAATGTCTTTTCTTTGTCGATGAATTTCAAGTTCTTGATGTGGCCACTATGAAGTCTGGACAGTGCGGCTTGTGCGGATTTTGTACCTTTTGACTCTAAAGACAAACGAGGACGGTTTTCATCCTACAACCTCGGATAATAAAGTTCGGTGAATAGTTCTGTAACATTAACGTAGATGAAATATTAATGAAAGTAACCTTACTGTCCTACGCAATAGTCACCTCCCATAACTATGCACCATTGAGATCTGCTATACATGTCCCGGAAATTTTGCAAGAAGTCTTCTTTTGGGATGGAGTTCAAAAGCATCGTCACGTTTCGTTGGATGTCAGGAATATCGTCAAATCTCCTTCCTTTCAAAGCTTGTTTGAGTCGAGGGAATAGGAAGAAGTCTGGAGGATTGAGATCTGGTGAGTATAGTGGATGTTCAATTTGCACCACCCCATTTTTTGCCAGGAACTGTTTGATGATATTGGTTGTGTGAGGGCGAGCATTGTTGCGAACAAAAACCATGAACCTTGCTGTAATCGTACTCTGCGTAGAGATTTCATGAAACGGGTCAAAATTTTAATGTACCTTGCAGCATTAATCATCTTTCCCTCAGGTAGAAATTCCTTGTGGATAATGCCTTGACTATCAAAAAAGGTGATGAGTATCGTTTCATGCGTGCTTTTCCTGCTCAACGAGGTGATGCAAGAGAGCGCTATTCCATACTTTGCAGATTCGTTTCAGGGACGTACCTTCAGGGTCAAGCCTTCGAAAAATCTGAGTTTGGCATCATCATTTGAGACTCGCAAAGCAAAACGAATGTCCAAAACGAAAGAGAGTTATTGGAGCAAAAGAAAGGTACGTTTTATGATCCTGTAGTATTTTAATGAGTAAGCTTCAAAATTTAATTTTATAATTGAATGTTATGACTAAATATATTTTTCTTAGTTACAGTTTTTTTCAATTACGCTCAGGATATTTCAAAAAGTATTATACTTAAACACTTAAAAGTTTGTATGTGTAATAAGTACAATAAACTCTTTAACCTGAGCCTAAATTTAGTGTCATATATTAAAAAATTATTTCAAAAAGTTGGAAAATATTTAATTTTAGCAAATAAGTAAATTTTGAAATATTTTATTTATTTAAAAAATATTTTTTAAACATGTATTTATTTTTGAAAAAGGCTCATATTTAAGAGGGTATATTTGACTTAATAATTCCACTTTTTTTTATGTTTTTAGAGGAAATTTGGTAGAAAGTATCTTGCTCGTAAAGGAACTTATTACAGAAAAGTTTTGTAAGATATTTTTCCTTTTTTTGTGACCTCATAACATAAAAAATTTATAATATATTCTAAGTGTATTATATATATTACAAACCTCATATATTTAAAAAGCATGTATAGAAATATCAAATTATTTAGTTAAATTTAAATTAATTATAGTTAGTCCAAAGTTGTACACATTTTCAGCTGTCGAGGTACATATAACACCCCTGAGAGCCCTTAAGTATTTCTCAAGCGTTAAGTAACTTAAACAGAGTTACATATTGATAATAATTTTAGCTAACATACACACAAAATATATTGCCAATTAGATTAAAGTTTGGTGAAATGATTACGTAACTTGCACTCAAATATATTTTTATTCAAATAAAACAGTTCTCTATACTTAATTAATGATTGTGATTACAGAAGGCATTTTAACTTTAGAAATGTTTCTGATGTTAATCATGTAAATATAAAATATCTTTAAGCAATTATTTTTTCTTTATTTTGTATAATATACTGTTGAGGTGAAATTATTTTGTACTGAAATGTATTTCGTCTCATATCACTTACTTATGTTTTAATTTGTCTATTTGTAAATAAATATTATTTTACTATTTTTGATTGCAATAAATTTAGCACTGTTTTCAATTTCCAGTAATTTAAAGTCAGTACTTATATATATAGCAACTACATTTTATTTATCTCCTTCAGAATGTGTACAATATATAAGTTACTAAATGGAATTCTTATTATAAAATTTAAAAACATTCTTAAATATATAACTTTCGATTATCTCTTAAGTTACCAATAATGTTGCATATGACCGTCAAATAATGCAATACAAAGAAAATAACAAATCTTGCTAAATTGATGTGACAGGTTGTTTACCCAAAATTCGTTAAATATACAGTCAAAATTAATCTTCGTGAATTAACAATTTAGAACAAAAAAATATTTCTGAAAAAAATATTCTAAACAAAATTTTTCAAAGAACAATGTTTGCCGCCCAAGAGGCTGATTCTTTAATAGCTATTAAATTGTTCGATTAAATACTAGAATAACAGAAAGGTTTAAATATTGAAGGATACAATAATGTTCTGTTTAGATTGTAAAATTAAAATAAACAATAAATTGTTAAATTGAATGCATTTTATTGCTGATATGAAATGAAAGTAAACAAGCCACATATATTTAACATTTTAGTTTGAAAAGTGGTGAGTGACACCAATTGAATGTTAATTAAAATAATAGCCCTTGCGATGGCTAAGAGAAGGAAATAATTTTTTTTACAACGTTTTTCTGAATTTCACTTGGTGTGTGTATGTGTGTGTGTGTCATCAAATTTTTTGTCGTTAAGTTAACCAACTTCCGATCAAGCCAGAAATCTAAAACTTTGGGAATCGTTCTTACTCGCCTAATTATGCCTAATTATAACCTAATTATTTGAGACAAGTTTTAACTAATATTTCAATAATTTTAATAATTTAAAATATCCCTTTCACTCGGCGCTTTTAGGATTGAGGAAAAAATTTCTTTCCCCCTCTGGGAGCACCGGGAATATCACATATGCCACATGAGATATCGTAGAAATTTTCTACTTACAAAAAGGAGATAGTAAGGGTTGCTGACTTTTAGTCTGTATTCAGTCATAAGAAAGAAGGATTCCAATATTTGGTGCAATTACAATAATTTTTTCTGAATTCTGGTAGCCATTTTTAATAGAATTACTTACAAACTTTCAAATGCATGCTTTGATTTTATATTATGAATTTTTTAATACGCTCACAAATGTCCCTTTTTAAATAAATTTTAAAGATAAAAATTATGTTTTCTAGAATTTGATGTACAGCATTTCAGAAGTACTAAGAAAGTAGAATTTAAATGATTGGCATGTCGACTAAAAATTATGAATAAGTAAAAATTATTAGATACATAACTTTTATTTGCTCCATTCGTAATTTTTTAGTCTACGCAAATTGCTAAAAATAACTTAATTTGAAAAAGAATTTATTAAATCTACTGCTTAATTATGAGACAGATTGATGAAGGATGTGATGCAATATAGGCTAATATCCCTTAAGTATGAGAAAAATATTATGAAAATATTAATAAGGCATTATATAACAAATATTTGTCTGTTAAAATAATTTCAGAATTTTTTTTAAAAAATGTATTCGTATTTTTGTGCAATGTTTTCATGTTCCTTAAAAAAATAATAAAGTTCGTTTGTGTTTTGTCTATGTTTTGGGGTCTAGAAGAGTATGACGCGTAATACATGTAGATTTATCTACACTTAGCCAATCATACTCAAATTAGCCTCACCTCACTTCCACACGGTTAAATCTGGTAATCCAAAAATATTTGGAAACTAAGAAGGAAAGGCTTTTATGTGTTGTAAAATTTTTCAGTAAGAAATTTGCAATAAATGATTGATTAAATTGAGTTTATAATTAAATTTTCTTATGTGTTTATCACGTGTTTATTTTGAATTTAATGTATAATATTTAATATACTTAGTCATTATATAAAAACGCTGTTTTTAAAAACGTTGGTTTTTATCTCGAATTATTTGCTCTAAATTATGTTGCATAAGTTGAATGAGGTAACAAGTTAAGTTGCAACAGTGAAAATGTGTATTTTCACTATTTACATTAACGTTTAGAAACCGAAAGTTATTCTCCCCTGTTTGAAATTTAGTTTATAATGTTACTGTAGCTGTATTTAAAGTAAGAAATAAATATTATAACAACGTTTTGGAATTTGTTACCATATAGCAGTCATAATTGATAGAACTAATTCTTGAAACAAGACTTTAAAAACATAGGTTACACAGAAAAGTAAATATATATTTTTCAACTATTACTTTTCATTGCAAATGGTTAACAAAAATTACCTTCTCATGAATTACTCAGCCAATAAGAACTCCTAAACTGCTAAATGTACTAGTTAAAAATTTAAAAAAAATGCACAATTCTATATTTTATTGTTTTCGTACAAATGTTTTGGGGCTAATTCATAAATAACAAACATGAGTCGTAAAAAGGCGGACTCATTACATCTGTTGACGCCATTTGGCCTCACATTTGGCGTAAATTAACGACCTTGTATCTTGTATCGAAGACACTAATTACAAGTAATTTATAATTCGTTACAAGTACTTGTAAATTTACTTGCTTTATTTTCAGTTTCTGAACAGAATAATATCATTAATTTAATAATTTAGTATCTACTATTAATATCGCGTCATTAACTTTAATTTTTACGTCTGAATATTAATTTTTTTATCACGAAATCCTTCGCTTTGATTAATTTTGAAGTTAAAATTGGAGTCGTGTTTGTACAATGGAATATATTTTCAATTTTGATTCATAGAAAAAAGTATTCCCAAAACAGGCGTTTTTTAATCTAAGTATAGAGATTCAGTGACATTATGATGTATATTTTAGAAAATACACTTGTAGGCACTTTTAAGTATGCAATATCTTAAGAATAATTAGAATTTATAAAACAAATGTGTGTTACAATATTTGTCTAGACATCGACGAAGTCGGAAAAATGCATACTGCTATGATAATAGTTATTAAGTCCAATGATAATATATATATTTTCTCTAACCAAATATAATTTTAACAGACTTGAATTAATTCTTATTGCTTATAGAATTTAAGATCATGATACTTTTTTAACATACAAGTGATTAAATTCTTTATAAAACTGCTCAGTAAAAATGTTGATGTTTCTACTATCTACGTCTATTTAAAACTACATTTTTTTTTCCTCTTAGATTTTCTGACAGAAAATTAATGTGAAATCAATAGATTCAAAACTTTTCCAATACATTATTTTTATGAGACAAATTATGTTAAAAATACTTTGAAAGTCTGTACAGCTTGTTTTGGAAAGAGGAAGAAATGATTTGAAAGAAAAATTATAAAGGCACATAAAGTTTTGGCTTTTTTTCAGGGAAAAAAATTCTGTAGATTCAATTACATAAATTTTTCTTTTAAAACAATTGGAAGTTTAAAAAAAAAATAAAGCTGAAATTTTACGAAATACGAGAGAGAAAAAAAAACAGTTTTTTCAATCTCAATCTTTCAAATATATTCCTTGTTCCTCATTCATTTTATTCAGAAACAAAGAAATTAAAAAAAATAATTGATAATCTCTAAAAATTGCATGTGTTTCACTTTTATTACTGTTTTTGTAAACAAATAAGGCGTCTAGAAGGAATTATCTAAAAGAGACGAAAAATATTAAACGAGACAATCTTGTAAAGAAGACAAGAAGGTTAAACTTATACAGAGATTGAAGGGCTTTATATTTCAAAGAATGCAGTTTTATTTAACAAGCCAATAAATAAGATTTAAACTCCTTTTTGTCGTTTAAGAAAACTCTTATTTATTTTGGCATAATTAAGTGAATGTTTACAGTAAGGAATTACAAGCCGAATTATTTCTATATAATGAGTTTGATACATAACATCCTACAAGACGCATGCTTTTAATTTTCCATGCACGATATTGTTACGAAAATATTTTACGTGCGGGAGTGTGCGTGAATTGAAAATCAATAACAACTCGGAGGATAACGATAAATGACGATTTATACGTAAATCTTCAACACACAAGTATCACAATTTGGACAATTATAGATACACAGCACTTCCACAATTCAATGACACAGAAACAGAAAGAAAACACAAATTAAGTACAGTAATTTCAGCAACGTTCAGCTCACCAGCTTATTAATCTTCACTGCGGATAGTCTACGCAGAAATATTCCGCACTTCCAGGGAAGGCTTCAACGATTCTCAGCAAATACATGTTGCTTCTTCAGAAATTCACCGGGCATGCTCCACTCATCAGAGACAAACTCTCCGTAACATTTTAGGCGAATCTCCTGAAAATTCACAAGGCTACGATTCCCCAAACGGTCTGCAAACACACTCCGAAAGACAACTGATTCTGTTCACAGACCAATTCCTTCTCAGACTGGTTCCCCACACTGACTCATCCACTGTAGCTCTTGGAATATTTATACTTTTTCCAGCCAGGCGTGAGGTCACATGAAAAAAATCATGACAAGTTTATTAATTTCTTCCCTATCGAATTTTCGTCTCGGTTCCAGAACCTTCGAGTACTTTCCTTTTCTTGCCAAGTCACTAAATGTTCCCCAAATCTGTCGCCAAGGTGAAGGGGGTCAGTTATTAAACTCTTATTTGTTCTCTGTAGACATCTCTGCAAATTGATCTGCATGGAAGTATCAATTCACGTTCTTAAAAATTTATTGGGAAGAAAGACGGTGGTTTAATTTGTCAGGTTATAGATTGAAATGCAGAAAGATATTTTGTTGAAATTAATTATGTGAATCGAGAAATAAAAATGGAGAGTTGAATACTGTGGATGTACCTTTAAACGAAATATATGCAAGAATATCCGAGCTATATTCTAAAAAATATTCATATTCAGATACAATAATCACATTAATCTCCTTTAAGGATTTTCATGACTGTTAATCCGTGAATGCGATAAAAAATGTTTTTTTAAAGCAGTCTAATTTATCAATGAAACAATTTACCATAAAATTCTCTTCAAAATACTTGAAAAGTTTACCATAAAATAATCGTATATATTTACATTATTTCTCATATATGCATGTAATTTTTTTAAAAAAAACTTTAAAAACATTATAAAGAAATATAAATTTGACACTTTTTTCAAAATTTTGGAAATCACCATTTTACTGTGTGCATACTTCTGAAGTACGATAATGATCAAAATTTTAAAAAATAATGTTATCTAGCACAAAAGATATGTTCAATTTTGCAATTATACATACATTTAAACATAGAGAAAGAAATGTATTAATATATGAGAAAATTAGAAAATTTTTCGAAAAATTCAGTTAAAAAATTTAAATATAATTTTTTTGTCAGTAAATTTTCTAAAATTTGATGTATAAGTCATAAAGAAACTTAAGCATATGTATGGTATTTTAAACTACTATGATTAATGCTTTCTGAGAAATCCTGCACGCAAGCTAAATCTCTTTCTTGGTAACTTTCAGCTTAGAAATAAGCTAAAAGTCACATACAGCCATAACAGGAAAATAGGAAGTCTAATGATTGTTATGTTTTCTCAGGAAACTGGTTAGTCCAAGCATATCAAAGCATAATGCTTCTTTTGAAGACCAGATCCTTACTCAAAATAGAATGAATGTAATCAAAACGTTTATCTGCTCATTAGTAAGTTTTCTGTTTATGTTTTGACAATTCTATATTAGCAGGATAGAATTCGTGACGATCTCATTTCTGAATGTTGAGAATATACCAATTTCTTGCGACATATAACAATCTTTAAAGTACATCAAGTGGTGCCAATTGCCTCAACTTTTATCTAAGTGGTGCCAGTTGCCTCAACTTTTATCTAAGTGGTGCCAGTTGCCTCAACTTGGAAATTTTATTGAATCGTGTGGATCGTTTCTACTTGGAAATTCACGTGCTTTATACAAAATTTAATGCAGCAGTATTGTTCAAGTTTTTCTGTCATTTTGTCAAAAATGAAGCTTTTATGAAGCTCACTTACATCTATGCCGTTATTGCAGTTCTGCCAAAGGCTGAGTGCACCAGAAAATTATCAGAACTGCCTTCATATTCCCCCCTATGTTTCTTTGCATACCCAGAGAAAAAAAAATGCTATTTGATTTTTTTTTTTTTTTTTTTTTTAAAATCGTTGTTGTGTAAGGCTTTTCTCGATGAAAAGCAAAGAATTGCTTTATCAAACGCTTTATTTCAATTTACTATATTGAGCTTTAAGGGACAGGAAATCCGTTTAAGAAAACTCGAGACTAAACAAGCGAAATTATTAGTTATCAATGCCTAATAAACTAAACTCCCTCTCCGACGTTTAGCACTAGCTAACAGTTCTAATTGTAATTGAAAAAGGTTTCCTCTTACTGAGACTTCTGCTATTATCGTCTGAACTCTTTGATGGCAACCTCGAGAATTAAGAAGGTAAATCCAATTCAATCAAATCCTTAACATCGTCACAATACTCGAGCCACCAGTTCTCGGTATTACTCAAACAAGCTGTCTATCCTTAAACTACTTATCTTTTCTTAATTTACCCTTACTTATATATCATTATAATTAATATAATCTGGTTTCATTTTAGTTGGGAAGAAATTGTTATTTTATGCAAATAAGCTCTCTAGAAGTCTCCGTGTTTAGTGAAGAGAAAATCGCACACAGCCCAACGTCATAAGGTAACTTCAAAAATGTAGAATAAACTTACAACTTACAGCAGGCGCACGTATGTGAAAGATGCGCTAGATATCAATTTTTTTTTATATCTTTGTACCAGATGACACTGCGAGCTCCTTTCCTTAGCTATTCTCCCCGCTTCTTTTGACATAATTTTAGCCATTGTTTGGATTTCGAAACATTAATAGGACTCTGCAAATCTGCTTTTTATATTTTATTTATACGAGCGACTATTCAGGTAACATTCTGTTATATCTGATTTTCTTTGTTGGAATAAAATATCTTTATTGTTTTAGACTGAAACATTATGATTTAATGTAATTGAAAAAAATTACTTAGAAGGAAATACCTGCGTCAGTTTGCAAACGACTTATGAAAGAACAAATTGAAAGAAAAGCATCTACCTTCCTTCAAAACGAATTAAAACTGAAAGTGTTGAAGAGGAAAGCAGAAATGGACGTTGAAGTTGTAAAAGAATCGGCATCTAGAAAAAAAGAAGCCAACCCTGCCAAGAGGATAATAGTACTACAACTACGAGATTCAGCTGTGAATTTTGTCAGAAATTTATGTATCTGAAACATCCTAAATGTATTTCCTCAGACTACATCGCTGTAATGAAATGAATGTGAAACTGATTTTTCCATCTTTTTTTTTTATTGTTTTTTTTTTTAAATTTCATATTACCTTTACACTATTATGTAAGAACTGTAATTCAATCGAAATATCACCTATTCATTTATTTTATTTTTATGCAATTTCAATAACAATTATTCATTTTATATGTTTTATTTATACACTGTTCCCTTTTGTCCTTAAATGAGTATCATTTAATTAAAATGCACTTATAAATCCTTAACTAATCAGAACCAAATTTTAACATTAACATTTTTAAATACAGTAGCATATATAGGAAATAAGCTCGACCTTTCACGATAGTATATATAGGGTGAGCCCTCTGGAAGATTAAAATTATCCTGAAAGTCTGAAAATATATCTTCATTGCACATCGTAAGTCTTCTTGAAGTAGATCTCATCGTTCGAAACATTTCAAACTCCAGCCAGTGAGATTTCAAATCCAGATGTTAAGGCGTCGTTTCAAGCATAATTGTCAATCTACGCAGTCGAAGGTTAATGGGGTTTAGTGAGCCAAGATTTTATTCTTTGAATCATCTGTCAATGATTTTTGAGGTCACTGGGATGTCCCCTAATTGATGGTAATGAATCAAGTACGTATAGAAACTCACTGATAGTAATTTAGTTCTTAGATTCCCTAATTTCTCACGTCTACCTCAACGAATTCGATCAGATACCTTGCAAACATCGTCAAATACAGTCATTACTCAGTCCTTATAAACGAACGGTTCTTTCTTTTGAGGGCACAGTTACAGGTTTTATCTAAAATAGAGACAGATGTTTCTATAGTGAACGAATTCGAAATGGAGGAATCAGTATAATAAAAGTTAATAGATGGAACGAAATTAGAATGGATTTCACACACAAGCACAGTGCTGTAATTGGAATCATTTTTTTCTTTACTCAAAATATCAATGATCATTTACAGACGATGGACCTTACATTTAAATTAAACACTTATACATATATATTTTACATTTTATTAAAACTTAGCTTCCGTAACGATATTTTTTACTTATAAAACATTTTCGTCTTCAAGTGATTCTTTTATTTCTTTAGTATGTACAGTTAAAATTATGCATTTTTACAACTAATTATTTTCTTTTTATTATCGTTACTAGACATTTTTATTGTTCATACTAACTTCTTTCAAATTATGCTCCATTTATGTAATTCGTCACAATTAATTTGAAGCAAGTCTGAGAAATATTTCAGGATTATTAAAATAATATACACAATTACTTTTATCGCAACAAGAATACAGATTTTTGTTCCAAACACGATACAAATATGTAACGTTTTTATAATACATAAAATTAATATTACTAATAAAAAGACCAAAATGGCTGTTTTTCTTCATTTCCTTCATGTTCTCTTTATTTATTCAAAAGGGGGAATGAAATTGTCAGACTTAGTATAAAATAATTCAACTCCAATCAATGCAAATTGTATAAAAGCAATCATATATCTATATTACGTTGTGCTACAAATCAAGTATTGAATTTACTTTTAAAAAAATTCAAGGTGATTATAAATTTTACTTTTTTTTTCAACCCCCAGAATATTGTTTTCCGAATAACCAAAGTGCTTGACTAGAAGTCAAAAACTTTCCGATTCGTTTATTTCATCCTTTTGTATCCCTTTCATATTTTATTGTAAGGATACTTAAAAACGTGATTTTCTTCCTTTTTTTTCTGGCAACAATCCAGTTTAGTAAGCATCTAACAGTTCTGTGGCCTTATGCTGAGTTCTAAAGTTCTATTGTTTTTCTTCCCATGTGTATAGAATACATAGGAAGAACGTGATTTTATTTTTGAGAATACAATAAAAAACATTTTCCTCTTTCCCGGACTGGAATTCGGATTTTAAATAGTGTTCTGATCCTCAGAAATAGCTTTTGACAATAACTGTAATGTTCTTTTTTCTTACTATTTATGAATATTTTGGGATATTATTTATTTACTTTATCTAACCAAGAACCGTATAATTAATATTAGTCAAAATACACTTGTATTCAAAATTAAGAGAATTTTCTGATTTGGTCGATTATCGCTGGAACTACTGGACATATTTTAATGAAATTTGGTTTGTACTTAGGTTGATATAATACAAAAAACAATAACCATTCAACAGTTATAGTACACGTGCATTATCGTGCGTAACACTCCTCAGAGTCAGCAAGGAATGAAACAGCAGTTACAAATTAGAACCAAAAGAATGGGTTAATAGGGGATATGATCCCCTCTTACAGATATACAAGCCTCACAACGTGATTTTATGCTGAAAATAAGGGAGTTTATGAGTTTCTGTGGCTTATTTTGACTACTAACATTGTGACATTGGGCTATTCGCGGTTTCTCTTCACTAACCTTGGGGACTTTTCAATTGAGATTGATTGCTTTCGCTAAACAACCTTTGCCCAACCAAAAATGAAACGTGATGAAGAATGTAATATGCAAAGTAGTTAGGAATGAAGTGAAGCGGTTAAATTAAGGAGTATATAAACTCCATCTGAAGGAGTAGAGAAGAAGAGAGGAGAAGGAGGATCAGAGAGGCGTTGTAACGAGAGGAGGTGGAATCTAAATGCTATAGTATTGGAAAGCTGACTTAAGGATTAGAGTTGAGGTCCGAGTGTAAAACACTCGGATTGAGAATTGTTCTAGTGTTTTCAACAGTTGTTCCAGATTCAGTCTTGCAGTTGGTAAGAAGCTGTTAGATTATTATTGGTGGGTTGAATTAAAGTATTAATAAACTTGATCTGGAGGGCTATATTATTATTGTCTTAGAGGATATATATTAATAAATGTTGAAAGTGGTTTTGGTGGTTCTGTAATTATTGGTGTCATATTGTTTAATATTAGATATTAGTGATGGCACAAGATAACATCCGAGGTAATCGGATGTTACAACATATAATGCAGCCAAAGATCTTACAGTATATAAACATTGTTTTCAGTATTTTATTACCTTCAACTTTAGAACAAATATCAAAAAATAAAGATTTTATTCTAAAAAATATTTAAATTTAGAACAGGAAATTATAAAATTTTGCCAGAATCAACTATACGAAAATTTACAATGTTTATAGAGAATTGCAGAGTAATTTCCCGTTATAAAATACGAAATCATACCCTTGCAATGCAAATTAATTGATATTATGCATAAAATTCCAAACATGATGCAAATTTTGAAATAAAATAGTATAAAAGTGCTTTTCAGAATTCTGTTTAAATGAATATATTTACGAATGATATTTATAAATATTGCTGTAAACTATTTCAGAAGGAATTGTTTCAATTGTAAATATATTTAATAAAAAATAGAATATTTTCTCTTTCATTTCAATTCTGTCCATTACAATTTATCAGAAGATAGAAAGAAACTTAAGTTTCCTGGTATACATTTTGTCCCGATACAAAATGTTTAAAAACAATCACGGCTCCATACATTTTCCCTCGAAATCAAATTTCGGCATTCTTTTCAAACAGTGCAAATTGATTATAACTGTTGGTTTATTTTAATCAGAGCATTGAGTATTGTTTTCAGTAATCACCACACATGGCTGAAAGTCAAACATTTTCCAATTCGATTCTTTCATCCTTTTATATTCCTTTCGTATTTTGCTGGAAGGGGTTTTAAGAAACGCCCTTTTTTTTAGCTGGCAAGTCTCCAAGTGTGACTTAGCATCTGAAAAACCTACAGCATTAAGTTTTATTTAAGGTATACTATATTTATTTCTATTTCTTATTGTATTGTACAATGCTATAAGACATTTTTTTTTCTTTTTCAGTAATAACAAAAAATTTCTTCATTGGTCTCTTGGAATTCAGGACTTAAATATTTTCTGATCTTCAGAAAGAATTTATTTTAATAACTTAATTTTTTTCTCCCCTTTTTCATAAGATTTTAAACATTTTGCCCATTCTTATTTACATCCCTGTCAGACATATAATATGTCATGTTAGAACAAATAGATGTCTTATCGTTTTCCCTTTATGTTTTGATAAACATCTAGTTATTAAAATTTTCGTATTTTCTTCGAAACATTTGCTTTCATGCACTCATCCTAATTGAGCTTGATATAAATTAACATAACACAATCGATTTGTTATATACATAGCCTTAGTTTTTTTGAAGAACATTAGCAGCGAACTCAAAATTAAATACGATTGTCATTTTCTCAGAATGTCATAAAGCATTTTTCAATGTATAATTTACATTCTTTACAGCTTAGTAATAAAAGAATTTCATTCGAAATT
Source organism: Nephila pilipes (assembly GCA_019974015.1). Taxonomy (NCBI): domain Eukaryota; kingdom Metazoa; phylum Arthropoda; class Arachnida; order Araneae; family Nephilidae; genus Nephila; species Nephila pilipes. Next base: position 16,061 of record BMAW01001000.1, on the reverse strand, counting down.
CATTTTCTTATTCCATACATTAATTATGGTAAGTAAATCTGAACAAGATATTTTATTCTTTAAATACCTTTCGCTCGTGACGTACTACCTATCTTGGCTCATTTTGCAAAGACCAGATAATTTTCTTTTTCCTATATGTTTATTATATATAATTTCGAATAGTTTTTTAAGATTCAAGGTAACACTAAAGATCTGGTTCACTCGAAAAATGATTTCAAATAACGAGACTGGCGCTGCTACAGAAGAAGTACACATGCGCCAAACGCCAGAGACCAACAATTGCATTGCCTTCGATTGCAGTGCCTTTCGCTGTTGTAAGCATATCCGTATACATGTAACCAAAGTTCACTTTAGAGTTATTTGTTGTTTCGCTAGAAAAAAGATAAGTGTAATAATTGAACAATGAATCCTTGTGAAATTTCGTATGAAACTCGGAAAAACCACTACTCAAACTTATAATTTGTTGAAATAAGTGTATGGCGATGAATGATTAGAGCCTACATGTGTTTTTGAGTGGCTCAAGCACTTTCAAGATGGCCGAGAAGACGATGAAGATTAATTACGGGTCGTACTTCCACGTCGAAAGTGGAAGACAATATCGAAAAAAATTAGTAATCTTGTTCTATCTGACCGTTGGTTGAATATTCGTGCAATTGCTGAAACTGTAATAATTGACAAAGAATTCCGAACGGCAAATTTTTCCACAAAACATTGAGTGTGTTCATTCCGCATTATCTGTCGAGAGGTTTGTAGTCTATTACAACATCCCAGTATTAGACCCTCCCCCTTATTCACCAGATCTTGAGTCATGCGAATTCTGTTTCTTAAGGTGAAATCTGCATTAAAAGGAACAAGATTTGAGTCGTTGAAGTTGTGAAAGACCAAACGGCACGCGCCCCGAAAGAGCTGGAGAAGAAAACTTCCAGCACTGTTTCGAATAATGGAATATTCGCATGGAACGTTGTAGGGATAGAGGAGGGGTGTATACTAAAGGTGATAATAAAGAAATACGTAAGACATCAAAATAAAATATTTTTCAGCTCCAGGAGCAACATTTAATAGCTAAATTTTGTATATATATATAACCAACACTTTTATGTGACAAAGGAACAATTGTAAAACTAAAAAGTAATTTTTTTTCCATCGTCTAATAAGAAATAAAAGAAATAATGGCAATTTATTATCATCTTAAGCAAAAAAAAGAGAAAAGTTTTCCTGAAAGGTTTTGACTAGAAACTGAAATATTGTGCGCCCACCAATAGTCTAAATACCTAACGTTTAATCAACCATAACACTTTACTTTTTAGTCAAAAATTTTCATCTGAGTTGTAATGCCTTCACTTTTTTTTTATTTATGACAATATTAAGCTATCATTTCCGATACATTTTCATTTAATTTTTTACTTTGGATGGATAAAAAAATATTTTTAATCCTTTTTTTCCCTCTTTTGGCCCACAGAAGATTTTTTTCCTCCAAAAATCTATATGATCATCTTCTAGTCGTGGGTCGTGGTGGATTCTTTCTTTCTATGGATCGATGGAAGTTTTTTTCGAAAATAATTTCAACGATCAGATCACAAGCTGCTAGGCTCTCTACAGTATACGTACCCTTAAGACAGAAACAAAAGGAATATTTCGAAATAAATGACGAAAAGAATATTTAAAGGAACATTTCACAACAGTACTATTATGTTTTAATTCTAAAAATAATCAACGCAAATAATTGTTTGAAATAAGCTTCAGATTTCTCTGAAAAATAAGTTTCGAGATTCAACCTTGGCTATTCTTTACATCGAGGCTATGTTTGAAAATAGTAAACAGAAATATAAAATTAAAATATTGAAACTACTGGCTGTAAAAATATAAATTAATTATTAGTTTCACATTTCTTCTCTTCGCTAATTATTTTCCGAATCATTAAAAAGGAAAAGAAACAAGATATGTCAGATGATATTAAAAGGTACCTACGTCATGTTTAAGCGTTTAATAAAGCTTCAAAATAAATTTATCAATTCTTGAGAATAATCCATAGAAGTCGAGATAAGTTATAAATATGTGACTTTATATAACGTTTATTAAGAACTTACATTAACTAATTTTGCTAATCTGGTTATTTATTATCATACTATTCTTATGATTCCAAAGAAAAATTTTAAATTGAATTCAGGATTTACTAAGAACTCCCTTTTAGAATTTCAAATATATTTCTTTGTGAACATTCTCTTTTTTTTAAAAAAAAAAGTATTTGAGATTAATGTTTATAGAGTATTTCCGTATTACATATGCTTCTTCAAAAATATCGAATATGTTGCGTAAGACATAAAATAATTGGAATGATTAAAAATAGTTAAATGCATTCTAAAAGAATGGAATTTATTCGGGAAAAGATATTTAATAGTTTCATATAAATTTAATTGCTGGTATGTATCTGAACACGAATACTCTTTATGCTTAGTAATTAATTAAAAGAAGAATAATTTTAAAGAAAATTTATTAAAGATTTTCTCAAAATTTATTTCATCAAAGAAATGAATCAATGCTTCTATTTAAAATGTTTTCATATATATTTCGAGCAAAAATCATTAGAAAATACATGAAGGAAAATACTCAACTTCTTTTTCATCTGACAATATGACTGCAAGTGAAGAAAAATCATATAAAATAGCTCAATAAATTCGGGTGTGAGTGAAGTGTTTTTTCTCAGTGCAATGTAATTAAAAATTTTATAATTATTAATTTCGTTTTGTATTTATTTTGTTAGTTTCACCCTAAAGAAATGTATAAAATTAGTATATTTCCTCATTTTATAGAAAAGTAGGATTTTTGAAGTTCTTATACATATGATATTCTGCACACAATGAATATAATTTACAAATTTTTTTTGGACGAAATATCGATTTTTTTTTTATCTTTGGTCTCATAAAAAAATTTAATCTTTTATGTTAAAAATTTGCTTCTACCTTATTTAGGTTTAAATTTTACATCTGTTTTAATATTACTTGATCATGAATTTTTCTAATTGGAAGCTTATCTATATACAAGTTGTTTCTTTACTTTTACATTTTCATGTATTACAAAACATAATACTTTAAAATGATATGCATTATTGAACATGATATTATACATACTGATGGACAAAAAAATTAGCGTACAAAGAAATAATTGTGGGATCGTAACAAAACTTGGCATGAAGGTACATGTCGGGGAGATATGCAAATAATTAGAAAGGCAACGTGATTGCGCATTACATATAGCTGGTAGTGGCCGTTTAACGCCGTTCTCCATGGAGTGAAAAACAGGTAACCAAAGCTTGTTTGAGTGTGCTGAATCTTTTGCAAAGGAAGATCAGTGGTAGACATGCCATAACGACGTTTTCGAAGACAATATGAGCAGCTGTTAGAGTTTAAGAGGAGAAGAATCATCGGCATGATGGAAGCTGGGTGGTCAGCTAGGCGAGTAGCTCGTCAATTAAGCCGCTCTAATTGTATTGGGAGGAGGTGTTGGGACCAGTGGATGTGATAGAGGTCATTTACACGAAGACCAGGCTCAGGACGCCCTCGAAAGACCAGTCGTCGAGAAGACAGCCACATCGTAAGAAATGCAGGTGTACAGCCAACTGCTTCATCGGCCACCATTCATGCATAGGTAGCACCTTCACTAGGGGCCCCTGTGTCTTCTCGAACCATACGAAGGCACCTGGCTGAAGGACATTTTCGATCGCGGCGCCAATTACGTGTGCTGCTCTTGACGCCCACCCATCGACGTCTCCGTTTGGAGTGGTGCCGCGCACGAGGAAATTGGACTGCAGCGGAATGGAATCAGGTCGTTTTTAGCGACGATTCCAGATTCAATCTCAGCAGTGATGACAATCGTGTTCGTGTGTGGAGACGCCATGGTGAACACCTCAATCCTTCCTTTGCTTTACAGCGACACACCGCTCCCACAGCTGGTGTGATGATATGGGGTGCCATTGCTTACAATACACGGTCCCCCTTAGTATTAATCCTTGACACCATGACAGCCCAGCGGTATGTTCATGACATTCTGCAATCACATGTGTTGCCTCTCATGCAACGGCACCCAGGAGCCATTTTTCAACAAAACAACGCTCGGGCTCACACGGCAAGTGTATCACAAGACTGTTTCCGCACTGTTACTACCCTTCCTTGGCCTGCTCGATCCCCAGATTTGTCTCCAATCGGGCATATCTGGGATCATTTGAGACGGGTAGTTGGGCATCCCATGAGTTTGAATGAGCTAGAGAAAAGATTAGATCAAATATGGAACGAAATGTCTCAAGACATCATTCAGAACTTATGTGCCTCAATGTCCCATCGTATCGCATGGTGCATTCGCGCTACGGGGTTTCAACAGGGTATTAAATCTTCCGTTCTTTTGCTTTTTTCTCCAAAATAATTGATCATTTTTCTTTGATTTTCTAATCATTTATTTACATTAAAGTTGTCATTACGTATGTAAAATTTCGTTTCAATTTGACGACTCCTTCTTGGGATGCTAATTTTTTTGTCCATGAGCGTATGTGTGTGTGTATGTGTGTGTTTTTGTGTGTATGTGTGTGTTTGTGTGTGTGCGAGAGATAGAGAGAGAGAGATGGTTTCAAGTACTCATACGTAGAATAGATTATTCTTGAAGTTTTATGACATACGTAGAATAGATTATTCTTGAAGTTTTATGATCAGAAGATGTTTTTAAAATGTAATAAAGGGAAAGTTTCAATAGCCTTTTACACAACAAATCAGTGTTCAGAACTCGGGCCACCATAACTTTTTACGTAAGAGCTATATTATCAAAATAATAAACTATTCTCTAAATAAGGCCTTATGCTGTATTACTCAATTTACAAAATGTCAATATACCCATTTTCTTTTGAATCACCATGTTTTGCGGAAAGCCTTGATTTTTGCTTATATTTGCATAAAATTCTATTATGGCGGTAAAACTATACACTAACTAAACTTTTCTTGAGCGTATTTCGAAACATTTTGGAATGCTTTGTCGAGTGGTAGTGAAAAATATGAGGATAGTGATATGGATCCCACGATAGACTCTGTAATAATATTTGGTTGGACGGTATGGAAGGATAGGAAGGAAGGGAATGAAAGGTTGACATCTCTAAGAACAATTTACTTTATTGACAGCTCAGGTACAAATCTATAGAACAATTCAAATAGAAAAATCTATCTTATCTCTTCCCCTCTCAATTTCCCCGCTCTCTCTCCCCTTCTTCTCTCTCTTGAAAGCTTACACTATATATACATATATCAGTCTCAATTTGCATATTTCCTTTCTCGTCTTCAGAGGAAGCCCTCTGATACAAATAACTGTTGAGGAGTGCAAATTCCCCAAGAGGATTATTAGTGACAAGGTCGCGGATAGATCCGTCTCAACTCTAATCTACTTTTTAGAAACTTAGATATTATTGATTGTTCTAATAATGATCTATGTTATCAGGATGATGATGTCCTTATGTTATAACCACATGTAATAAGCAAATGGGGGAGTTGATCTCTTAGGTAAGATGATTGGAAGGAACGAAATAAAAATACGAATTAAAAAGTGGTATTTTCGTATCGTTTATCATTTAAATGGTCTTGCGGTCATAAATGCTTGGCTCCAAAAGTGTAAATGTGAAAATTGGAAGCACCGATAGAGAAATGAAACTTTCACAAATTAGAGTATCATTGGATGAATCCTAGTGCTTTTATGGTCCAATAAATCAATAAATCTAGGTCGTCCTTCATATGGAGAGGAAAAAAGCCACCACCCAAAAGATGGAAATCTATTTATACAAAAAAACCCTCCAGCAGCAGTTCAGTTTGATAAAATTAACCATTGACCCTTGGATATTGAAGCAAACAAAGCAGCAAAACATCATCATGCACAGGTTTTGCTGTAATAAAATGCACACCAGTGATGATCTTCTATGATTGAATAAAAACAACAATTGTCTTAGAAGTTACCATTTAAAATAAATTCCAAAATATACATGATTTTTTTCTCTAATTTATTGTAAAGCTCCATACTTAGTTTAGTTTTTATTAACGTCGCACTAGAAGCAACACGTGGGCTTTTGGCGACGGACCTCGTTATTTTGAACCACGGTCAAGTGACGAGGACGACACCTGAGCTGGCAGCCCCCTCTCCTAACATCCACACCATGCCAACGGGAGGACTTTGGGCCCCGAACAGATTTAACGTGCATCAGCCCCGGCTACACGGCGGGTCTTTGGCGGTCAAGGATCGAACCCGCGACTGAACGAAAACCACCGGCCGCTAGTCCACGACCTTGACCACTAGGCTACCGCGGGCCCAAAGCTCTATACTTACCTAATGTGCCTATCTATAAGAAAAACTTAACGAACTATTTAGTAGATAACTCTACAGAATTATACTGTTTCTATTTAAGCAATTATAAGAATTGCCAGTGATTATTATATATTCAAAGCTATTTTTCATTCTAAACCATCCACTTAAATTATATTTAACAGATTATGTAATTACTATATACTTAAATCTCACATTCGGTTATAACGTTTGTACCATAGCTCATCATATATAAATATGTAAAAGACCATAAAAAGTTAAAAAAAAAACATTTACATATATATTTAAGATGTTAATAAATAGGCACAAAACGTCAGTTGAGGTGTGTTGTTGCATGGAGTAGCCAATTGGCACATTTTAGTTTTTTGTCAAAAAACATATTAAAACATAAAGTTTACTTTTTTAAATATTCTTTATTAACTAATTCTATTTTAGAAATCAAATACTTTTTAGATGAAATTAAAAATCATGTACGATTAAAATCAAGGGACACATACCGTTAGAAAATTCCAAGTTAGAAAAGAAAGACAGCATATTTATGATTATCGATTATCTTACACAAACCATATTTGTTTAAAATAAATGTAATTATTGATGAATGAATGTGAGAAAGAAGACAAAGACTAAATTGTTTTCGTCGAGGAAATCCATAAGTACTGATTGTTCATTACTGTCAAAATTTTCTGCATTGTACTATTTTGCATTTTCTCCTGTTGACAGTTGCTTAACATATTAAATTCAAAAAACATTTATTAATACATAATAGATACTTTTTTGTTATTAATGTTATAAAATATATTGCAGCATATAATTTTTATTGAAAAATCTAAGATTCTAGCAAAATTTCCTCGAAAAACGTTTATTTAAATTTAAGTATACAAAAAATCATATTTTTTTCTGTGAGCTATCTGTTCTAGAAATATCTAAGTGAAATAACAGGATGATATTTTAATTAGGACTTATAATATTTATAAAGAAGCGTGGTCTCTTAAATTACGCTTATTTTGTTATGTCTCACATTTTCACGTCCATTGCTAAGGATTTAACACAAGGGTGATTATAAAATTACGAACATGTTTTGATGTTTAATAATTCATAAAATAATGAAGATATAAACAAACTTATGGCATTTATTGGTGGAATAACTCATAAATTTTCTGTTTCAGGTTTGAATATCTTAACTTTCTTAAATATCGTCTGCTTGTGTTGTTAATTGCAGAGCATTTCCTTTTCCAGTTTTAATATCTTTTTTTTTTGTATATATCATTTGCTTATAAATTTCGTTTTTCTCTCTTTTGTTTTTGGTAACGATTACAAAGCAATGTTATGTTTACTTTTCATGTGCGAGACTTTTATCTTTGCGGAATTATAAAGGACATCGTTTACACGCGGAAAGTGTCGAACTTTGATGACCTAAAAGCCAGAAATACATCAGTAGCAGCTGTGAATGTTGACATAATTGCGATACCTGGCGTGAGATATACTTTCGTCTTTATATTCTACGTGCAACGAAGGGGGCACACGTGAAAATTCATTGCCCAGGGTCATGAAACATTTTTGAGTCCATTCATCCATTTATGTTATGAGTTTTAGTCTGTCTTCATCATTTTATGAGTTATTAAGCATTAAAATGTGTCCACCATTTTTATTAGCACCCTGTGCTTTTACCGTTCCAAAATATGAAACAATATTAAATTACATTATCTCTATTTTTTTTGGTAATTATTTTCTTTTTATTTGCACTGAGTTTAAGGTTATTGTGTATTACAAATGGTTGTAAATTGTAACTAGTTGTTTATATTTGTATATACATGAACATCTGTTTTCCAAACATTGTTCTTTAGTTTAGTTGTTTTCTTATTAGCAAAAAATAAATAAATTGTGTTATTGTGCATTATTCATAAGGTACTAAATAAAATTGATCGTTGAAAAAATATATTTAATTTTTTTTCTCTAGTAACATAAAGAAACGTGCTTATCATTAAAGGAAGTCTATGTTAAAGCTAATATTTTTAGCAAGAAAATAGCCCTGTGTCATTAAATTTACTTTATTTCCGAATTTTATTTTTATTGTGTGCATTAAGATGCTCTGTTAGCTTTAATGCACTATTTAAATATATTCTAACAAGTTTTCTTTTAAATCTTATTCATAGGCAAACTGCTAATAGAATAGTTTGAGAGTTTATTTCAAATTAAGGAGCAAATATTGTTCGGAAAACTCTCTGATCTCTTTGAATCGGGACCTAAATAGATGTAGCACAGATCTACTAAATTTCTCTCACTTCACTTCTTTTCACTCCTTCTGTCCTCAGGCATTCATTCTTGTGTCCGAAAGTGAAAAAAAGGGGAATGTTCAAAACGGAAACATTCGGAAATGGAGAGAGATGAGTGGTCAGTTTTGTAGTTTTACTTTTGATTTTTTTTCTTATATCCTGTTTCCCTCCCCACGGATCGGATTTTCCTTCTTTTTTCCTATTTAACTCAACAGAACGCCTTCTTTTTGCTTTTGGTTTTGATGGCGCTTCTCGGACAAAAGCGTCAAAGGCTTTGCAACATTCTGTAAAGAGATACGACCCAAAAGATTTTGAATTTGTTAAAAAGACTTTCTTTTCGATCTCTCCCTTTACTTTTACCTTTCAAATTCTGACTAAAGTTTTGGAGGAAAAAACAATAAAATAATACGTCAAAAAGTTAAAAAAACAAACAAGATAAAAACATTTATTCAAACAGAATTAAAAAGGAAAATTGGAAGTGAATTGGAAATGAAACGTTCCAGCAATTTTCCCGGAAAATTATATCAATCATCTGCCTCAGTAAAATTTCCTTTATTAAGTATTGATTCTAAATATGAATACCAATTAAAAACTGAAATCACTTCATAAATGAGTGAAAAAAAGTTCGTTTTCTGTGAATATGTGAAGTTTCTAATGAATATAATCAAATTGTAATATTTCATATGGTTCTTCTAAATTACCACTCTTGGATGTCTGGAACGCGGTTTATTTAAACCAAATTTTGTAATGAGATCACATATATTACGCAATATTTATATAATAATAATGCATTTATTGAAATGAAAACCGAGGGAAATACAAATGGTGATCAAATGTATTGCAAACTCTCACTAAAGATAAGATGTGTCAGAAAATTCTATCAGTTTACGAAGTGAAGGAAACTAATAATCTTATGATGCATTTAACAATATTTATTGTAGAATACAATTCCCGTCATTGCTGAAGATCTCTTGCAGCGTGATGGTAATTTGTACACACCATTTTTTGACAAATCATTCTCTTTAGAGGCTAGGAATTCAGGTAATATTTGATCAGCATTTGTTTCATTTAATTTTTTACTTGAAAATATTTATAGGGAGAGAAACAGGTAATAACCGGAGGGTGCTAGATATGGGGAGTATGGTGGTTGTGACCGAACTTCCCCTCCAAAGACCATCCTCTCTCCATTCCTCCCCTTAAAGACCATCTAAATAATCGACCTCTTAGTTTTTTACATTTTTTGAGCCAAAAAAGAGCAGTTGATCTGTATAAATTATGAATTTTTCCTCATAATAATAAAATTTATCAAGGGCATCTATTATAGCTAAACGTTCCAATTCAGTTATACAATAATTTTGTTCATGTATTGAAGCATCACAAAACACATGAAGAGGTAATTAAGGATGATATAATTGCAAAACAGGTTTATTTAAATTTAGATTTTAACACTTCAAAATATTTTTGACTTTGCTCTGTCCATACTCATTGTTGATCTATTTTTAAGAAGATTGTTTAAAGTTCTCTAATTTTAGCATAACAATCAATAAATTTACTATAAATATTTACAGAAACAAGAAAACCTTGAAGTTGTCTTACATTTTTCAGAGGTTGTAATTTTCTGATGCTTTCAATGTTATGATTATCTGGAGAGAAGCATCATTCTCTGACCTCATAATCCAAAAAATTAATTTTATCTTTTGCAAAAACATATTTTGAACATTTTAATTTAATATTTTCTACTTGACACATGTGAAAAATGTGTTTTAGGTAATCATAGTGTTCTTCTAAGGAGTTAGAAAAAACCACTATGTCATCAAAATAGTGACATGCAAATTTTGAAAATTTATGTTGGTTTAGGATATTGGAATTGTACGTTTAAATATTGCTTTTGCATTTTTAAAACCAAAAGGTGAGACTTGGAATTCATATAAGCCTTCAGAGGTTATAAGTTCAAGTTTATGTTTATTTTTCTCATGAAGGGGTATGTGCCAGTAACCAGATGAAAGATCTAGGGTTGAGAAAATTTTAGCACAGGTTAATTTGTGTAATAAAGTATCAATTCTTGGTAAAGAATCAGCATCAGTTTACAGAACATACACAGAGCATTCACTTTGCAATAACCAATGTGCCATCTACTTTTTCTATTTTCATCTCTTTTATAAGCTAAACTTACAGGGTAGGAATAATTACTAGTAGATTCTTTAATTAATCCAGCATTCAACAAGTTCTTTATTTGCTTATAATTTCTTCTTCATCAGTGGATGAGGTTCTGCAAGTTCTTTGAGATACCGGTAAGTCAATAGTCTTTACAATTCTTGGAGGTTCTATTCGAATTTGACCAATATCATATTTATTTTTAACAAAAATATGTGAATGTTCAGATACAAGAGACAACACATAATCAGATAGTTATTTTACAATCAAAGGTAGAAAAAGGTCTTCTGAGGTACTGATTTTATTTTCCAGGGGGACTTTTGTTTTCCTTATTTCTTCTAATACAAGTAAAGTTAATTGTTTTTCAATTTTTGGAATGCAAATTTGTAATATTTTTTTCCATTTTGTATTATTCTATTTTATTACAATCAATAATTAAATTGAAAATACCACAATCTGTGATTCCTAAAATTATGTAAGGTATATGGTTATTAATAATATATAATCTTATTTTTTCTTATTGTGTCCTATTTTGAAATATGTCTCACACATTTATTTCAATTGCAAATTGCCTTGGACATAATTAACTTTGATAGAGATAGTCTTTTTTCTCTTTAATTGAAGTTTGTTGACAATATATACAGAAATAAGTGAGAGAGTGGATTCTGTGTCAATAACAATATTGACATTGTCACGTAAAATGGGTAAATATCCCAAGTTAGCTAGGCTTGGGGTTGTTAAAGTATTTGATTTGGTTGAGAGGTGTCCGGACACTAATAATTGTCATTGTACTGGACCCTGAGCCTCAGTACAGGTGTTTTGATTTTCCCTAAGGTTTTGTGCATGACTAACAGGATTTTCTGTGCACTGGGAAACAAAGTTAGACATGGGCACATTGATCAAAAAATTAGGTGGTCTCAAAGGACATGTTTGATATGCATTAAAAATGCCTTGCCTTGTACTAATTATTTTCTAAATAAAGCACAAATTATTAAAATTAAATCAGATTCATTTATATATCACACATTATTAATTTTGTTTTATGTTCATATTATTTATAATGCAACAACAGTAAGATTTAAATTAATATTTTCAAAAAAAAAAAATCAGAAAATAATTCAATAAAAATAATTTGAAATACTAAATATAAGCACACTTTTTATTTCACCACACATATAAAATAAAATACTATTTGTCACATATAGCATAAATCCAAAAAAGCAATTTCGAATTATCTTCAAAATTATTTCACTTATGTATCATGTAATATCACATTTTTTTATAGTAAAAAACTTTTTGAAACCAGCACATTTTCAAAAGAGAACAATTCCAAAGCTTTGATAATACACACAACACATGATTTAATACTTTTCAAAAATCTTCAAACACCATTTAATTATATTCCAAAATATGTTAACTTTTTGTATTTATAAAGATTCAGAATCAAAACTAAACCAATAACGATTTTAATTAAACAGCAAGCAATGTTTTTATCATAATTATCAACTTAAATCAATACTGTTTACAAAATTACTAATTAATTTGTTCAATTATATATTTAATAAAATATGGATAATTAAGTGATTATTCTAAAAACTTAACTTCAGCTGAAGTTCAGTTTGTCCACGGAAAGTTGATATTTCTTTCTTAATCAGTTGACATACATGATTGAATATATTCCATTTGGTTTGGCTTGCCCTGTTTCCGATTTTGAAGCTTTCTGTGCAAGAATACTGCATTTCTGTCGGAATGGTTATTCCTAAGTGCAAGTATGGAATCTGAGTGCAAACCTAAAGTCCGGTAGGGATCATCCTACAAATCTGGAGCCTGGGGAAAAGCTGACTTTGCATATTTTAAGATATATATATATATACATACGAGGTGTTAACTGTTAATTAACGAGACTGACGATACAGAAGAACAACGTGTGCGCCTAACACCAGCGACCGACAGCTGTTTGATGTGAAACCTTCTCTTTCAAGTACATAGTCAATCATTTCTGTAAACAAATCCGCATACACTTAGCTTTCATTGAAATCATAGTTTTTTATTTATTTATTTTGTTTCGATGAAAAATGACGAGTGAGCTACGAATTGTAGTGAAATTTCATGTCAAACTCTAAAATTCCTGCTATTAAAACATGTAATTTATTGAAAAAAGTGTATATTAATGAATGTTTCACCTGCACTCGTTTTTGAGTGGTTTGAGCGTTTTCAAGAAGATCGAGAGGAACATTGATGTTAATTTATGTCTTCGTTGCCCTTCCATGTCATAATCGGATGACTATATCGGACATATGAGCAATCCGGTTTGATATGACCTTCGGTTAAGTATTCGGGTGAATTCCTGAGAGTGTGGGAAATGACAAAGAATCTTAAAGGGAAATTTTTTCACCAACGAATGCACTGTCTCATTCCCCATTGTCTGTCAAGAGCTTTCCAGTGTTATACCATCCACCTCATTTGCCGAAACTTGAGCCATGAGACTTCTATCTGTTTCCTAAGGTGAAATCTGCTCGAAAAAGAACAATATTTGAATCTTTAAAGCAGTGAAAGAGAAAGTTGCGAGAGTCCTGAAGGAGATATCAGAAGACTTCCTGCACTGTTTCAAACAATGAAAGATTCGCATGCAGCGTTGTAGGGATAGAGGAGGGGTGTATAATAAAGGTGATAATAAGTAAATATATATGACATCAAAATAAAATGTTTTACGGCTTCAGTATCGTTATTTAATAACCCCAGGGAAAAATAATTTTCCGCATTCATAGTCTGAAGTTTGAAATTTTGTTTTGCATTGAACTGCTCCTGGATGATCTAATTTTAAATTAGTGTGTGGAAGCATTTTCGTTTGATGGAATAGCAATTGTTTCTCGAGTAAGTCTTTTCCAAATGATACCAAACAATTTTGCATCACATTATGGTTATTGCAAATCTTGAAGTATTTGTTAAAAGTACAAAAAATTTTTTTTTAGTGAATGCAAATGCTATCTAGTTCATAAGAAAACCATTCAACAGTATTGTCGAATGATTCGAGGAGATGGTTTGCAACAGCCATTTAATCTTGTGACGGCTCTATCCGCGATCTTTTCACTAACAGTCCTCTTGGGGAATTTTTGGTCCTTAAAAATTATTTTGTTAGAAAGCTTCCTCCGAAGAAGAAAGCGTGAGCATGTAAATTAAGACTGCTATATATAACACATCAATCAATAACTCCCGAGACTAACATTGAAAACAGCATTTTTTTGCAAAAATTTTTTTTATTCATCAACATAACACCTTTTGTTAATCACCTTTTAGGGTGATACAATCGTTCCAACGCTTTTCCAAATCTTTCCCCCCCCCAAAAAAAAAATTTTTCTTTTTCTTTTTTTTTCGCAAGAAATCTTTTTTGTTGCGAGTAAATAGCGATAAACAGCTTTCTGAATCATCGACTCGTTGCTGTTTTTGTTCCATCGAAAGCAATCGCGGCACCCACTTGGAAAAAACCTTTTTCAGTAAATACACTTCCATATGATATCTGTGTCATCTCAGCAATCTCACGGAGCTTCACTTTACGATCTTTCATTATAATTTTTGTCACTTCACTCACATTTTCCGGTGTAACGGCTTCCACAGGTCTACCCGAGCGTTCCGCGTCATTTGTGTCGGTACGACCACGTTTAAACTCGGCAAACCACCGACAAATCGTTGCTTTTGATGGACAAGAGTCCGGGTAACATTTTTCAATCCATTGTTTCGCTTGCACGGTGTTTTTACCCATTAAAAACAATGTTTTATCAGAACACGAAACTCCTTTTTTTCAATTTTTTAAACAAACTACAAAACGACTTTACTCCAACCTCGATAACTCAGCTGTTTCTGGTCCGATCGACTTAAAATTTTGACACGTTTCAAGCAAAGGTTAGTACTCTAGAAAGACCTGGTTACTGATTTACTACGAGCGCCCTCTCTGGGTTAGTCTCGAGAGTTATTGATTGATGTGTTAGTCTAAGCTTTCAGATTAGTAAAAAAAAAGAAGATAGGATGGACTACTAGCGGAGCAGTGAATAATCAAATTGAATGCTAAACGTGGATATTTAATAATTGTATTACTTAAAGTGACGATCTGTCACTTGAGATTGAATCTAGATTAGATAGCTAAGAAGTCAGAGCTAATGAATTAAGTAAGTGTACTAAAGTATTTAAAGTCTTCTCATATCTCGCATACTTCGTCAATTGTCCTCATATTTATTATCTGGGTGCATCTCTTCACTTCGATTGATCAAACTTGTGTTGTGGTTTGTGTTGTAAATAAATTAAATGTTTTAGAACATGTCGAGTCTTCCTTCCTACCTCCCCACACTGAGGAAAGAGAGAGAGTTAACCTCACAATCTCATTATAGTCTTTCCCTCTTAAATTGCTTATTCATACGCTCTTTCTTTACTAAGTACAATAATAATGCAGTTGTCATCCAGAGTACATTTTTCAAAAAGTACAATTTTTTTTTATAGAAAATTTATGATTCTCTGTGACAAATGGTAAGTATGTAATTCCCTTCGATGTTCTTGTATATGCGAAGTATATTTTAACGCAATAAAACTGAATAAATTGGAAAAAATTATCGTAACCACACACGCATTCTCATTCTGGGATGATACGGCTTACAATAACTATCTACCAAACGAAGATTTTAATTTTCGGCACTAAATGAGATTGATTATTCCAGCATTATAATTTCAAAAAAAAATGTTTCATTTTTTAGGAAGGTTAGTAAAATAGGTGATCAAAAGCTTTGCAAATTCCAATTTTAACCTTCTATTTATACATCTAAAAAATGATCAATATCAACTAAGTCCTTATTATTTCCCCCTTCTTTTATAAGGTAATCCGATGAAATATTGATGATGCCTGGATAAAAAAAATGCACCAAATGATGGGGGAAAAGACAACAAGGGAAAAAAACCAGAAAGAAAATAAAACAAGCAAAAACCAATATAAAAAAGGAGATATTACACCATCTATTTCATTTCCTAGATAAAATGGTTTTAATGCTGATGAAATAAGCCACTTATGCCAAGATGAATTTTTTCGGGGAAGGTATTAATCTTAAATTAGCATCATTAAATTTAAAGTATTACTTAATTTAAAATTAAACTTACGCAGTAATTTCCATATATGTGAATGGAGAAATGTATCCTTAAACAGTTTTTCTTTACTTTGATTAAATCATTTTTTTTCAAAATGTTTTAAAATTTTGTAAATATTTATTTTGCTAATAATTCGGAAGATACTTCAATTAAGTCAGACCA
>BMAW01000998.1:0-10442 GCA_019974015.1 Nephila pilipes | reverse complement strand
ATATCTATCTATCTGTCTCTCTATATATAGGCTGGTTAAATATCAAATACAGATATTTAAAAGTTTTGATATGTAGCCCATTTGAATTTCAAAAATTTAATATAAAATTAAGTATCTATCAAACGATATAAAATAATTTTTTCAAGTGTAAAAAATGCATATTTGCGTATTTGATGTGCATTGTTATATGATATTGGTAATAAATCAAGGATCAAATATTATTTGGGTAAATATTTTTCTTTTATAAATCGGCATTTCAAAAGACACTTCTAATAGGAATATTAGAAATAAAAGTCTTAGATCATTATTTTAATAAATAAAGTTATGCTATATTAAGCAGAGAATAAAAGTGAGGATGCCAATTTTTTTTTTTTTTTGGCTTAAAAGTCAATATTAAAAATGTTAATGTAATTTTTTTCATAATTTAAAAGAAAGTAATAACAAAAATTTTAGCTAAAATCCATAGACTAAAACAAAATCTAATCATTTTAGAAAGACGCTCTAATTTGTAAGTAAAATTGATTTATCTTTGCGCTCAAAATGCGTTAAAACTAAGCCTAACATGAAACCTGAACTGAAAATGCAAGTTTAGGAGGAAAAAAAAAACAATCTAAGAAAGTACACAAACCTAAATTCCCTTGATACAAACTATATTATGTCTCAATATTTGTAAGTACCCCATTATTAGTATCACGAACATTCTGTGGTAAGGAAGCTGTACGCGAAGGATCAATAGTCGGGTTTACATGCAATCAAGACTAATGTTTATATGTGGTCAATAGTAATATTTACATGGGGTAAATGATACTGTTTGCGCTAAAGAGAATGAAACGCTTGCGCAAAGTAATATCACAAAAGCAAATATTGAGAAGAATCTTCTTTATTTTCTCCTTATCCTTTTTTTATAACAAGTGATTAGATTGTATCTGTTTCAAGAATATTTTGAATTTCAAAATGTAACCCGTGAACTAAAATGCGATGACTTACAGTTTCTATTTAGCCCTCATAGATACACCACCTAACATGTTATTATATTCTAATTTAGAAGTAATTTTTTATCATTTGAAAGAAAGTAATATATTTTTGATGCATTCAATATTTTTAATTTATCTGACTCCCTGTCCACTTATAATTTTTGCATATAATATTACGTTATCATATAAGAATAAAACTTTATCTGTATGAGTTTCAATGTGTTTTTACATTATACACATGTTTTATACGTATGCTTTAAAAAGATATTAAAATTCATTTAATAATACAATATTTATGCTTGTTTCTTCAAAAGAACTCTAAATAAAACACAGAATATAGTATTTATCCTCGTTTAAAATAATATTTCTCCAATGCAAGCACTAAGGAACTATCGTTGTACATGATTAGATTTTAGGCTACTAAAAGAATAAATCTTTCAAAAAGAAGGCAAGTAAAGTTTAATACTTAATGAGGTCCATTACTTCCTTGCAAATTCCATTCGAATAATGGGATTTTTAGGCTGGCGATATAATAAGTACAGTCAAAGAATACATAAGGGAACTTAACTTAGAATGAGAGATTAAAAATATTTTTTAGGTTGTATGAAAATCAGAATTACCAAAAAATAATAAAGTCTGGTGATGTGTTCTAGCATATGATCTGAAATTAATGAAAAATTTGAACAGAAAATAAATAAAAAGGTAATAAATATTTATTTTTATATTTGAGCAAAATATTATTCTGCTTTAAGTTGAAGTTAAATGATTCACTGTAAATATCAACAATGATAAATAGGATGAGATTGAAATGCTTTCAAAGAAACATCTCCAAAAAGTCTGAATGTTCCACAAAACATCAAAAACTATTAGTTCGAAAATAATTTTCTTATAAAGTAAAAATTTTGATATCAGTGGCAAATAGCGTAAATGTTGGTTGGTTTTATTAACGTAACTCTAGAAGCAATACGAGGTCTATATTGGTGACGGACCTCGTAATTTTGAACCTCGGTCTAGTAACAAGGACGGCACTTGAGCGGGCATCTCCGTCTCTTATCTTCCATACCACGCCAAAGGGAGGACTTTGAGTCTTGTCAGATTTAACATGCATCAGCCCCGGCTACACGGCAGGTCTTTAGTGGAACAAGTCTCGAACCCACTATTCGACGAAAATCATTAGCCGCGAGTCTGAGTCCATGATCACTATGCTAACGTGGTCACCAAATAGCTTAAAACTCGAAGCCTTTCAATAAAATGTCTCCAAAGAAAAATTTGAATATTCCTCAAAACTTCTGTCTATTAGTACGAAAATCACTTTTTTTGTAAAATGAATGTTACTCGAGGAGAGAATACATTTTTCATTTAAGGCTTATTTATGATGTTAGTTGTTAACACATCTAACGTAACAAAAATAGTGATAAACTTCAAAACAGTTCACATTTAATTACGTTAAACAGAGGTAATACAAGTGGAATAGTAAGTTACTTTAAGAGGAGAGACCGCGCAGTTTGAAACATTATTGCTGTTCTAGAATTCTTTGGAAGACACACTTATACAAGATAAAGTAAGAATAAAATTTTTCCTTATATGTGCTTCGACTTCAGGTAAACCAAAAAAAAAAATAAATAATAATAATAATAATAATAGAAAAACGTAAGATATGAGAGTTTACTTCTGAAATTTGTGAAACTGAATATTAGTCTAAATAGTCGTACTTCAAGTTAAATCCATATAAAGCTACAATAGTGGTTGACGATTTAGAAAGCAGTGCAATTCAAGTGATCAATCTCTCCTTTTCATTAAGTCCACGATTGTCATTATATACTAAACTATATAATGCAGTTCATTTCAGCTCTTTACATATTTGCATAAACTATTTGGGAAAATGTTAGCTCGTTGGAAAAAATAGAGCCGGGAAAAATCACATATAATATATGAAATAATTTAAATTGAGAGAAACTTCACAACTTAAAACTATATAATGAGTATCTTGTATAATAAGTAATTCGTTACAAACTTACACTTCTTTTAAGTTAATGAGAATAGAAATAAAATTATTGCAGCCACACTCAGCTAATTTGAGTCATATTACAGAGCATATACGTAGTGTCCTGGTAAGACTTAAATTTAAATCAAGATATTCTAGATCTTTCAGATATAGCCAGAAAAAAATACAAAAGTTACCCTATACTCCATACTATTATAAGTTTTCTTATATTAGTCTTTGTCTGAATGAGTGAATGAGAATCAAGTTAATGAACTATTCTGAATTGCTTATGGAAAAGAAAAATTATTTAGTTCGTCAGAAATCATTAGAATGGATTTGGCTTATGAGTCAGGCGTTTTAAGACAGAGTGCTCCCCCTCCAGGTTTCTCCTAATAGTCCATCACTGTCAATAATTTCTCAGATGAGTGAGATTAAATTTAATCGGATATGTTTGGAATATCATAGGCCATTTAGGGTTAAGGATTCCATCCCTTGAATTCCCAGAAACTGAGATATACCTTTCATAAAATTGATCCTGATTTCTCAGGAACTAATTCATAATACAATCAATTCAGTGGAAAGGCTTTGCAATATTTTAGTGTCAATTCAGGGAAATTACCAACCATTTAGCCTACGAGTACCTCTATCATATAATGATGCATTCTGATTTACCTAAATTGCGATCAATTATATATTTCTTGTGTGTTCAAACTTCTTATTAAAACTATTTAATTGAAATAATATAACATACTTTTAGCTAAATATATATGTATATACACATCATCCCTTTTCGTGTATTAAAATTCTGTTAAATTGTAAGTTCACAATTGAGTTTCATTATATATATATCAAAGGCATTTAGTTGGTATTCTGTCATTTATCATCCATTTGTTGTTAATAAAATAACTTATTTGCTTAATTAAACATTTAAATAAAGTGAAATTAAATAAACAGAGAGTAAAGCAATTTTTTATTTCAATTAAGGTAAAGTAATTAACCCTTGCTACTGATTTCAGAAGTTTAAAATGTAAATCTATTATTTTAAATTAATTTTTTCTTGTTGATATCAGAAATTCTCTAACATTCAATATAATGTTTTTAAAAATATTCTTTAACCAAAATATTAACTTTAGTAAGGTTATTTTGGTACTGGTATTCGCACACAGAAGTCATTCGAAGATTACGTTAGAATTCGAAATGTTTATTACACAGTCGTAACTAATTGGGGACGAAAACTGTAAGAGAATACACACTAAATATACAGATTATACTCTAGAAATACTTTATTTCTTATTTTCTTATGAATATCATAATTTAATGCAATAATTGATTATAAAATTTCTACGTTACTTTATGCGTTATGTAAAAAGCAATATAAGTATTCTTTAATTTTTTCAAGTAGCTTGCTAGGGCATAATAAATAATATAACATACTTTTAGCTAAATATATATGTATGGACATCAGAAAAAAAATAATGATTACAATAACTAAATTTCTCATATATAGTAATGCTTATTTAAACATTTATAGATTTATTTAATGTCGGGTAATTTTCACACAGCATATTTAGTGTACTTATGACAAATATGTTGAATGAACTTAATTTGTTATTGAGTAACCTCATTTCTTATACATCATGTATGCTCTATTTAAATCCTGCTGCTCATATAATATGTTTTAAAAATATATTGAGAAGCATATTAACTATGTAAAAAAATACACTTTATTCGATATTTAGTCGGCAGATAAAATACACATTTGCAAAGAAACATAGTCATTTGCGAAAAAAATTATTATAGGTATTGATTGAATAAATGGAATACAGTCCACACACATGCTTAGTAGAAGAACTGTACTTTGTTTACAAAGTAAATTTACACATGTTTGTCCCCATAAAAAGGAATATACATGGCTCATATATATAAAAAAGGTTTTAAACATATAGAAGTTTTTAAATGCACATTTTTATCGAAAAGAAGAGTTACAAGTCTGTCAATGCGGAGTGTGACCTCCGAGGACATTGATGCACATTTGATATCTGTTCGGCAAGCTTTCAACTTAATTGGGATACACATAGGGGAATTTACCCCTTTCGTCTCTCCATGCTATTTTAAGTGTCTCATGGTCCGAGAAAGGTGATTTTTTTATAGCAACAAGCATGCTTTTCAGGATTTAAGCCTAGGGAATACACAGGTCGTGTCTTGTACTCATTATCCAATCCTTCTAATGCTTCAGATATATTAACTATCCCATTTTATCGTGCATTGTTATCCATGAACGAATTTAGCTCCATTGCCATATGAAATATAGGAACATGAACCAGGAAAATATCAGCACAATACATTTGTGATAGTACTATATTTACGTGAAAAGTATGGGGAATTTTTTAAACTGTTCGTTATTTTTGCCTATTCTATTATTTCAATTAACAATATACTTCCTAGACATTTTGGAAATTGTATAAAATAAACTTTTACCTACTGTCCCGAGTCACTCTTGATGGCGAATCGGAAAACGTCAGAGAACATCATTCTAGACCGTTGTTTTCGACCCAAACGAATATTCTCTTTACGAAAAGAAATATTTTAGGACAATGTCTTTTTCGTTGGAAAATGCATGCAAAATGATTCTGTGTGTATATGGCTGTATAATTTAATCGACGTCTCATTCTCGAGTGAAGTAACTGTTTGCTTATAAATTTTGTTAAGTTTTCCTGTCACGGGTACTTATTGATCATCTCAGTACGAGAACCGTTAAGTAAGTCCATAGAAAAAGATAGAAAAACAAATTATTTATTTTTTTTTATTTATCAACATGGTCTTTTCTTAGTTCTATACGCTTCTCCAACTTTTTAAAGTCAAATAAAAAGTAAAAATTCGGAAGGTTCTCAAAATAGGCATTTGTTTCGGCAATGACCTCTTCATTCAACGTGAACCGTTGTCCACCGAGCTGTTTATGGAAATAATTGATTAGAAATAAAATTAAGTCACTGGGGAAAAATCTGTTGAACACAGTAGATGTTGTAATAATTCAAACTTTAATTCCATGATTTTGACCATCAAAGCTGCAAATGTGTATTATACCCGTGAATTGTCTTGATGGAAGAGGATCTTTTTTGTTTCAAATGAGGACGTTTTATCTTGATTTCTTCGCTTAACCAGTGCAGTAAAAACACATAACATTCTCCACTTATTATTTTTTCTTATTTTTTTAAGTAATCGATGCAGATGATTCCAAGTGCATCCCAAAAAAACGTAGGCATTA
Organism: Nephila pilipes; assembly: GCA_019974015.1. Lineage (NCBI taxonomy): Eukaryota > Metazoa > Arthropoda > Arachnida > Araneae > Nephilidae > Nephila > Nephila pilipes. The sequence goes on along the minus strand of BMAW01000998.1, from coordinate 4,219 downwards.
CCTTGTCGACCAATTTCTCCGAATGTGCTTTCTTTGGAGCCCGTTATCCTTCAAATGTCCACTGTTTTAACTGCTCTTATGTTTCTAGAGTGTGGTAGAGTATCAACATTTCGTCAACAGTTATGCAACGACGTAGAGACTCGTCAGGAGTGAGACGAAAAAGCACCAAAATAGTCTCAAAGTCGACAACACGATTGTGTTTATTTTTCACTAAAAGCAAACGTGGCACCATCTTGCCGATTTTTTTTTTCATACCCAATGTTTCTTGCAAAATTGAAGACACTGTATCTTGCGATAAGACAGTAGATTCAACTATTTCACACACTTTGAATCGTCAATCCCTAAAAAAACATTGCGGATTTTGTCAATCATTTCAGGAATAGTCACTTGTATAGGACATCTTGAAGGACGTCCGTGTTTTGTGGATGTATGACTACGTTTGAATTCATTTACCTAATTTTAAGCAACTGAAAACACAGAAGCAGATGAGCAATGAGCTTCATCCAACTCTGCTTTGGTCCCTTTCGGTGTTAAGCTTCTTAAATATAAGTGTTTATTCACCATTCGAAACTCAATTTTTCATTTTTTCAAAAAATAAACACGTTTCTTGCTTCAGTATACAATAAAAATGATACTATATTATAGAAATAGCTGAGACTTAATGTTTGATAGTATCTTTTAATAGCGTAAGAGCCAGATGCGCCAAATAAGGTAAAGCTGTTATCTAGTCGTTTGAAAAAACTCAAAAAAGGTTATGAAAATTGGTTGGCAAGAAGCAGAGTGGAAAACTGAGAGGGATGCTAGGGTATCCCGGGTCCATATTACCTATGTTTACCAAAGACAGTAAACCCCTTGGGAAAGAAAAATATCACTCAGGGCTCTCGGGGTTATGATAATCGTACTTATTAGAACAAGGTAAGCTTCTGAGATCCCTCAGCCTGAAGGACCAGTCCCCTCATATAATCCCCAGGGGTAGTCTACCCGGCTATACACCTAGACAGTGGGTAACAATTTTAGCTGCCTCTTACGGCATGCATGAGCTACAGTGAGACTGTTCTTTCACACCCAGTCACCATACGGAAGAACTGAAACTTAGTCAGCTGTCTAGTGAGTCATGATGCTTACTGAAAGCAAACAAATTTATATTGTACAAACGTGATACCTTGGATTTTCTAAGGACTTATTGAACAGTATGTGGTATTTCATCCACGCTTACTATCTGGAGTTTGCCGAACAGTTCAAACCCCAATGGATACACTTTTCAATACGCCTATTACTGTGTCCTGTCTCGAGGTGTTCAATTGTTCATTCCTGATCGTACGCACTCACACGAGATCAATATTTATTATAAAAACTAGAATATACTTTACAAGGATGACTGAAATAGTACTGCTGTTAGTAATGAGAAATAGGGATAGAGTAGATTGATGTAGTGACCGTTTTTCCTTCTTCTAAGAAATATATGAGTATGACACTCTTTCCATTCCAAAATCTCGTTACCATAACTTAACTGGCCGATGACGCCGTATTCGTCTTTTTCGATGCAGATTTACTGAGCGTAACACATTGTTTTGATTGCTGCTTTGTTTCCAATGTACAAGAATGAAATTATGTGACAGTTATGTCGATGATGACAACTCGACACAAAAAGGCGTTCACTAATTGTCGCGGCATCAGTCAAAGAAATGTGTTGCCAAATCAGAACTAACTGGTGAATCAGTGTAGCATTTATTTTGGCTTTGTTTAACAGATGGTATTACATAATAGTAACTCTAATTTGCTTTAGTAACACAATCAAATAAATAACTAGTGCACATTGATATTTACAGATATAAAGATTATTTTTCTACGATGCCCTATGCACTTGCTGCTCAGCGGTCAAAAATAGTTCTTCCCGAGCCAAACTTTCCTTAGCATTGAATATCCAACTCAATATTTTTTATTTCCGTCAAATCCTTATTTTCAGAAAAAAACAGAAATAAATATTCAAAAATAAATTCATTTACTTGCATGTTCTTTGCTCGTGAAATTAATATATCAATATTTTGCAGTGCTGTTTCAGGGCCGGATTTTTTTATCGGATCAAATATTTTAATATTTTCAATCCAAGAAGCAAATGCAAAATTTAAGAATAATTGTTAACTAAATTAAGATTAACAATTTAGTTTGATATTTTAAAGGTACGTCATTAAATATGCTAAGCCGTTATCATAATTGCATAACTAATTTCTCAAATGAAATATGACCTTCACACTCGTAAGACACTATTTAACTTATAACTTATAACTTATTTAATAACTTATTTAATCAAAATTAATTTTTTATAAAAATGCGTTAAATTAGTGATAACCAATGTCTGCTTGAACATTCAAAATAATTTTAAAGCCATTTATAGTAACTTTTTAATACATAGTTTATTTATAGTAAAATATATAAACTAAATGTTTAAACGTTATATAATATACAGGTTATATATTTTGATCCTATGTATATTGCATATTAAAATTCTTACGATATTAGGTGCAAGGTTTACAAAATGAAAAACAAATGATGAAATGAAAAAAATTTTTTTTTTTGATAAATTTCAACATAGTAAAATGTTTTCATGTAGATTCAAAAACACACCTTAAACGTATTTCTCGTTTCAAGGAACAAAAGTAACTAACATTTATTTCGCTAATATCCTGCAACAGAAATAAAAATAAAACCTAAACAATATTTTTACCTTTTTTTAAAGGTTTCTGTTAAACTTCATTCCGATTTATCTTCCAATCCATGTACTAAACGTAGCTTCTTACCTACAAATGTTGAAGCTATTAATTTTAAAACATCTTGGAAAAGGCTCTGATCCTTTCTGCAAAACGCAACATGTGAGAATTTCATTCCATGTGCCAAATGCAGCTTTTTACCTACAAGTACAGAAGCTATTAATGTCGAAATATCTTGGAAAAGGCTCTGACACGTTCTATATAACTCATCATGTATTAATAAATCAAGTTTAATGGGGATAATTTCTCTGAACTATTCCTCTTCAAACTATCCATAAGTGGAATTAAATTGACAAAACATAACATTATTCTGAATCCTAATTTTTTTGTTTTCTTCATAACTGATAGTTATAATTCAAATGTTTAGATAAAAAACTCGCATACGCTTAGCTAATGGTGTATATTTAAAGAATTTTAATAAATTATTATCAAGAGTACGAAAATTTCTTTCATTCTAATGTAACACATTTCAAATAAAAAATGCTGAGAGAATTCTTTTTTATTATTTAACACATTGTTAATTTCTAACTAATGTTTAAAGAAATTATTATGATGAACAGAAAAAGAAAATATACAAGTTCATTTTTTCATTTTACCTGAATCAATATATTTATTGACATAATAAGTTCTGAAAGAATAATATAATGTTAAAAATTCTTGCAATTTAAAAAATAAAACTAATTCATTGACTCTTGACCATTTAGATACAGAATTTATTAAAAAATCATTTAAATTCAATACATGTCGCACAAATATTCAGAAAATAGAATTAACACATGAATCAATAACTCCCGAGACTAACCCAGAGATGGCACTCGTAGTAAACCAGTAACCAGGTCTTTCTAGAGTAATAACCTTTGCTTGAAACGTGTCAAAATTTTAAGTCGATCGGACCAGAAACAGCTGAGTTATCGAGGTTGGAGTAAAGTCGTTTTGTAGTTTGTTAAAATGAAAACCAGAGCTCTGTGTTCTGATAAACATTGTTTTAATGGGTAAAACAGCGAAACAATGGATTGAAAAATCGTTACCTGACTTTGCCATCCATCAAAAGCAACGATTTGTCGGTATCTGTTGATTTAAACGTGGTCGCATCGATACAAATGGAACGCCTGTAGATCTGTGGAAGCCAAGCTACACCGGAAAATGAGAAGTGACAAAAATTATAATGAAAGATCGTGAAGTGAAGTCTGAGATTGCTAAGGAGATGACAGATATCATATGGAAGGCATTTACTGAAAAGGTTTTAAGGAAGTGAAAGTTTCATGGGTGCCAAGGATTGCTTTGATGGAAATAAAATATAAACGAGTCGATTCAGAAAGCTGTTTGAGCCTATTTACTCCGCAATAAAAAGATTTCATGAAAAATTAGGGGAAAAGATTTGGAAAAGTACAGTTGTATCACCCTAAAAGGTGATTAACAAAAGAGCAATACGTAACTAACGAAGTATACCA
>BMAW01000995.1:0-134720 GCA_019974015.1 Nephila pilipes | reverse complement strand
ACTGCAACTGTTAGCTGAATCATAAAACAAAATAAGAAGTTCATGTTCTATATCCCCAAAGCAGATTGGGAAATATGACCGAGGAAAGAAAATTACATAAATAGATGACGGTTTTCTAAATACAAAATATAAAAAAAATACCATGGAAAGACTAATTCTGCAGTTTACAGAGATTTAAAAGAAAATGGAATAAATATTATCTTATCTAATGTTTGGATTCATCTTCTTGCAACCGGTCTTCTAGCCTATCGGCTACTGAAGAAACAGTTTCTCACAAGAAAAAGCGCTACTTGTAATGAAAGGTTTAATGAATATACTTTGATTTATTTGAAAATTATCAATTGAAACAAAGAGCTGTAGACTGTATACTTAAAATGAATATATATTTGAGCGATGGTCGTGCTTCATCCCTGACGTCCATATGAATAATAATACAAATTGTAAACAAAAATATGACTACTAACGCCTTCTGCACACATGGGTCGTAACAGTCCTACCATTGAGATGAAATTTCAATACAAATACATAACATGTTTGCAATACTTAAATACAAAATACACAATACAATTTACAATACTTAAATATGATTAAAGTTGAATTATACATAAACAATAATTACTAATTACAAATTATCAATATGTGTCCGTTTGGCATACTCAGGTTCACAACTCAGACCTTACCATCTGTGCCGGTAAATACTTCTGTTATTCTACCCAAACTCCATTTCGTAATGGGAAAATTTTCATATTTTATTAATACAATAGGATTTTATTAATTTCATATTTTATTAATACAATAGGATTTTATTAATTTCATATTTTATTAATACAATAGGATCCAACAGAAACATTATTTTTGTTAAATTTCCACTTGCGAAGTTCTTGTAAATTATTTAGGTAATTACGCTTCCAAAATTTATAAATAAAAGAGTAAGAGTAAATTTTTTACTCTTTCTCATCTCGACAATCAATTCTCGTTAATATTAGTTACTTGTGGTTCAATTATGGATGTTAGAGGTCTACGAACTAAGAAATGTGCGGGGGTCAGAATTTCGAAATCATTGAAATTTGATGTCAAAGAAGTGAGTGGTCGAGAATTTAACACTGCCTCAGTTTCACAAAGAATGGTAATGAACTCTTCAAGAGTTAAATGTGCACTCCCTACAACCCTTTTTAAGTTGAATTTAAAGGATTTTACCCCTGCTTCTCATAGTCCTTCACAATTTGGGGACCTCGGTGGTATAAAGTTCCACTCTTTGGATTCACTAGTCAAAAAATCAGCTAATGTCTGATCAGGCGATTTAATTATTTTTAACAATTTTTAAATTTCGGCGTTTGCGCCAACAAAGGTTTTACCGTTGTCAGTGACGATTTTTTGTGAACTTTCCGCTCCTACCAAGAAAATTTTTTTAAACTTGCTATGAATGCTTGGAACGTAAGATCAGTCACAAAATCCATATGTATAGCCTTTGTGCATAAACATACATATATTGCCACATAAATTTTATTTAGTATTCCTTTTCTTTGATTTTTAAATTTTATAAGGAATGGGTCTGCTAAATCAATGCCTATGACATTAAAAAGGTAGTTCGGAGTTACACGATCTCTTGGTAGATTAGCCATAATTTGATTTGATGTGATAGGCTTATTTTTGAAGCAAATTACACATTCGTGAATAATTCTACAACAAATATTTCTGCCACTGAGTGGCCAAAATTTCTGAGGAACAAGATATAAAAGTGAGTGGGGTCTTGCATGCAAATATTTGTTATGATAATAACACAATATAATGTCAATTAAAATATGTTTACTCGGTAAAATCATTGGGAATCTAGCCTTCTCATTCAAATTTGAATTTTCAAGTCTGCCTCCAACTCTAATAATGTTATTCTTATCAAGAAAGACATTAAGAAATGTTAACTTGCTTCTTATAAGAAATAGACTTACCTGCCTACAATTTACGCATTTCTTCGGGGAATTCTTTTTCATGTAATGAGAGGATAACCAATTCTCAGCGTAACTTACCTCCTGTGAAGTAAGGGGTCCTTTTATATTTGCACTTTTGGTTCTGCAATTATGTATGAACCTGTAAAGAAACTTAAAACTCGAATTGATTTTAAGTAAATATTTGAAATATTAATTATGTTTTCAAAGTAATCATTTTGAGTCACTGTCACAATCAGGGAAATGTCATTTTCTGGGTTTGAGTTCTTTTTCATTTCTGCTGAATACAATCTTTCTGGAATCGCTTCATCTAGTCCATTGGACAGGAAGTTGGGTGGACTAAGATACGAGGGTCCATTCCACCACTTGGAGTTAGTTGAAAGAGCTTCGACACTGATTCCTTTTGTAAGGAGATCCGATGGGTTGTCCTTGCCTGAACAGTGGAAAAACGAATTCGGATTGGTGGGGGATTGGATTTCCCGAACTCTATTCGCCACAAAGGGTTTACATTTATGGTTGGGACCTTTGATCCAATATAAAATGATCTGAGAATCCGTCCAAAAAAAAGATTGTAGTTGGGTATTTCCGATCTATTATTTTCTTAACTTCCTTTGTTAAGCGTGCAACAAGTAGAGCACCCCTTTACGTTTAGTAATATAATTTGTCTCAAATTTGTATAATATCTTTCTTTTCTCATTTGTTGAAAATTATTTTACAAAATGCAATGCCTTAATACTTGAAATAATTCAGCACAATTATTTCATAATACTTTTATTAGATTAAATTGAAATGACAGTGCAAGGTAAAATTTGTAACATGTATATATATATATACATACACACACACACACATATATATATATATATATTATTTTATGAATAATTGCGTTGCTTAACGATTTGTTGTAACAAGCATATAACGGCCGTTGTAGCATAATTAGGTTTGCGTGTTTTGAACAAACTTTCACCGCCTTATTATAAAAGGCTAAGCGGGGATTCTATAGTGTTATTGATGATATTGCTACGTTGACAAGTGCATACAAAACTGAATGATTTTCTCAGGCTATTCATGGCAATAAGAATTTACAATTATGTAAAATTTTGAGATGAGTAAAATGAAGATATATTTTATATTTATGTACTGTTTTCATTCCGCATCATCATGGGAAATTTTTGTATTAAATAATTTTTAGACAATGTTTATTTGCCGTCAGTTTTTGTTGAATAAATGATTGAAAATTACTTTGGGGACAGAGGTTCAATGACTTAAAGAAGCTGGGTAAGTGATATTGGAATAAATATTCGGTTTTTACTATTTTATACCATGAAATATCTGAACCATTTATTTTTTCAACGATAACTCACCACTTGTTTATAAAAAAAAACTGAAGTGTTGGATTTTTTCATTCTTTCTTACTGCACTTCCCAACCTGTTGACTACAATTGAAGAACTGACAAATATAAGGAAAACTCTTTCGTGATGCGGCTTTCATTTAATACTTTACATAAATTTTTTATCTCTTTAACTTTTCAAATTTTTGTATGATTGTAGAATTGGCAGCAGTAAATTTAGTTCAGCTGTTTCTAAAAGTTTTTAACAGTTTTTGTTGTTGTTTGCAAGATTTTTAAATATTAGAGATGAACTTCTTTGTTGTTCCTTATGACATAAAAATGTCAAACAATTTTAAATATATTTTGAGTATCTTGCGTTGCAAACTTAGATTATTCTATATTTTTTTAGAAATAGTATTTTATTGATGTAAAATAATTAACTTACTTAGAATATCACGAAGTTATAGTAGAAAAAATGTAGAGTAGAAACTAAACTAAACTAAAACTACTTTTGAGCTAAATGTTTATTTTAAATGCATTATATTCAGTTTAATTGCATTCAAAAAAAATTTTTTTTTACTCTAAAACAAATTTTAAGGATAAGAAAATACTAGTGCTGTAGAAGGGAAATTTATATATTTTAACCTTCCAATAATACCGAATGTTCTTTAATTTTTCAGTACTATAATAAGTGGCTAAAACAGATAATATAAAAGTAGTTCAATTAAAGTGAATAATGTATATTTAAATATTGAGTAATATGTATATTATGGGTATCTTCATTGGGCATTCACATGGAAAATATTTAAGGGAACTTCTGTAAGTTTTTTACATCCTTTTCACTTTAATCATTCTAATCACTGACTATAGCACTTATAAATTAAAGAAAAATTCTAAATTTGACAATATATATATATATATATATACAGAGAGAGAGAGTGTTTGAACGAAAGCAAGATAAGAGAATTTTTTTTCTTTGACTTAATGGTGCAATTTTAGAAAAAAAATATTTCTATAATTGTCTACTTAATTAAAGATCATTTTTTGAAACTTGTAAACTTTTAGAATATCTGAGGGAAGGCTTTAAAGGCTATCTGGCACCCAATACAAAAAAAGAGACTTCAAACATAAATGCATATTCAAAAAACAAGAAAGAAGTTTATTTAACTATCTACAAAGCACTAGCAAAAAAAATATAATAGTCTAAAATTATAAAATGAGTCATACATTCATTGTAAGGATTTCATTGTAAGGATGCTGCGGATCAAATAAACCTAACCGATAATGACGCTATTCTAGTAGAAGATACTCCAGAAACTTTTAAAAAAGGAACACTAACGATGACGATACTTAATTTAAATTTACGATCCTTATTAACTATTTCGTAAGAAGCTGATAATTTTTTTTGGTACGAGAGTAACCACCTAAACCATTATAAGAGCTTAACTTTTCGACGACAATGGTCGCAGATTTAGCGCACATGATAATATCAGAATTTTAAAAAATGATGAAAAGATTATGTATAAATGGTTAGTTGATCCCATTTAAAAACTCTACATATTATTCTTGTAACAAACATTTTGATTGTTCTATTAGTTATCTTCCCGCAGAAGATTTTAAAATTCGAAAACACTTGTGGAAACTTTACGAGAAAATGAAGCTTCATAAAGTACTATTCTAGCCAAAAATCTTGGATTTAGTTTAATCAGCAATTACAATGTTTTAAAATAATTGACAATGATTCACAAAGTCTTATCAGTGTGGAGACTAATTATTGGTGAGAGGAGCCTTTACGCATTATGGCAACATTAAAATTGCATGCTCAAAATTGGTTAGCCTTTCAGAGTGAAGGAAAGTGAAAAAATTTTAGATTTCAGAAATGAAGCTTTTTTTTTACCAATAATTCAATTATTTTCACAATTTTATTTTATAATGCAGGAGCGTAGCAGCAGAGTACTCAAAATAGATGAAACTAATTTCCCCTCTCTATTAAAAAAAAATTCAAAATTTAATTGAAGTAGAGTGGAGAGGGAGAGAGTTTCACTTTACTTGAAAACAATAAATTAAACAAGCTAAATATTATTTCATAGTTCCAGAATACACTCCAAATGGCATTAAGATCAAACAAATGATAGCTTTGGTTAGATATGTATGTATTGACAAATCTAACCATAATGCAGTTAGCGTTAAATTTAATAAAACGTTTTATGCTTTCTTCGAGTTGAAAATCTGAAAGTTTGACTGAAAAGGAACATTCGAGTTTAATAATTGGAAACGAACAAAATCGGGGTAAAATTTTCTGGATGAGAGGTAATAGGTATACGATAACCGAACCAATATTAGATGCGAAAATTCAGGAATATTAAATTGTATGATCTAGATTTAAGACGTTAAATTCACGGACAATCAACGTGCCATGTCTTCGTCACTCTTTGAATACAGTTTTTAACCCTATGGTAAAAGTATCCTTAGAGGCTTGTAAATTTTTAGTATATTCAGAATTTTCTTTTCTTCATCAACTTCTTGATAAGCTATATTATTAAAATATATAAAAAAAAGTTAAATTTAAAACTTTTACAGCAATTCACTGGGAAAATCGAATGGAAGCTACAAAATACTTTATATGTTATTTAGGAGGTATTCATATTGCTTTACTTATAAAAATATTAAATTGTATGATTCCAGTAAGCAAACCATTGCAAACAATATATATATATATATATATGGATGTGCGTGTGTATGGAGTGATCCAATTTTGTGATGCCACAAAATAGTGTAAATCAGCTAAGCAACTTATTAATTGCTGTTTATAAGATGCAGAATAAAAGTTTCTTTTCTCTCATTAACTACCTGTTTTAACCAATTGGCAGGCTAACCAGGGTTATTTAATGATATAACATTTGAAATCTAACATCCATGTTCTCTTGTTACATTATATTATGTTTCGTTAAAATTTAAATTTTTCGAAAGTGAATAAATTCCTAGTAAAGTTTTCGGAGGTAACCGCCATCTTAATGCAACCCTGTATACATATCTGATAGTTCACAATATTAGCGACGTAATAAGCTGACTACACTTGTGATATTTCTTTAGATATTTGGTGTCCATGCTGAAAATCGTACGATTCTAGGATGTCCGACAAAGTTGTGATGGATATTGAACAAGAAGTTGCATTCAAGCCTAATTCCTTTTCGGAAAACAATCTAGAGTTATGCTCTTCCAGATTGAATCTCAATACGTTGTTTGAAATATTACAACAGATTTGTATATTTTTTCTGTTGTGATTCCTATTGTTTAATTTGGTGTTGAGAGACATCATACATAATCCACCGGCCAATGATACTTTCGAATCTTTAAAAGGGCGGAATTTGTCGCAATTACTATCTAAAACAGCCCGATTAAATTTGTTCTAACGATTTCCCTCTCACTGAGATGCAGAACTGAGCCATTATATAAATGGGTACAATGGTGCTGAGTACACTTTAATTACAATATTTATTTGTCAATTTCCAGCATATATTGAGCATTTATATCGATTCTTTCGGTAACTAGGCTGTAATAACAGATACAACCAATGAGTTTTTAACATGTTCCTCAAGTGTTGTAGCAATTTAAGATGGCAACACAAATAAATAGGAAATACTGAATCTTTCTGAAGGATTGATGAAATTAAAGTCAATATTTAAACGCATAAGTGCAAAATATTTCCAAAATATATAACTAGAAATATGAGAGACTATATATAACACATCGATCAATAACTCCCGAGTCTAACATTGAAAACAACATTTTTTTTGCAAAATTTTTTTTTATTCATCAACATAACACCTTTTGTTAATCACCTTTTAGGGTGATACAATCGTTCCAACGCTTTTCCAAATCTTTCCCCCCCCCCATTTTTTTCTTTTTTTTTCGCAAGAAATCTTTTTTGTTGCGAGTAAATAGCGATAAACAGCTTTCTGAATCATCGACTCGTTGCTGTTTTTGTTCCATCGAAAGCAATCGCGGCACCCACTTGGAAAAAACCTTTTTCACTTCACTTCAAAAAACCTTTTTCCTGGTCCGATCGACTTAAAATTTTGACACGTTTCAAGCAAAGGTTCGTACTCTAGAAAGACCTGGTTACTGGTTTACTACGAGCGCCATCTCTGGGTTAGTCTCGGGAGTTATTGATCGATGTGTTACTAGAGATAAATGACTATGATACTATTTTAGATTTTCAAACAAAACTACTGAATGTGTTTAGACTTCAACCCTGTACTAGGTTGGGAAACGTTGAAGTATGTCTGTAACAGTGACATTCATTTACCAGTGAATAGGCAGTTTATTTATTATGTATAAGAGATCCGGTTATAAGGTTTCAGTTGAAAGGGGCACAAAAATTAGTGGTGTTTTGCACAACATGTTACATTTCTTGTAAAATTATATGTGCACCCCATACAAAGGCAGATGGTACAATTACTAAGACATTTGGAATAAACGATTTAATATCGGCATAGAATTGTGATGAATTTTTCCTTGAATATTAATGTTTGCATATATAGTATATCTTATTCTCGGCGCTGACTTTCTTAAAAGCATTTGAGTTACTTGCGTAGACAAAAATAGATTATTCTTTGACATGGGTACCAATTTAGATTTTAAATTTGTATTAGGTCACAACAATTGCTACAGAATACTCATAGCTGACAACACTTCACAATGATTCCCTCCAGCATAGAGTCCCCAAAATGTTTGGCAATGCATTACTTTTTCAATGCTCAATTTTAATCTCAGGTGCATTGCATTGAAACTAAAGATTCACCGATTTTTACCAATGTGATGACTTTTTCATCTGAGATGCTGCTGGAACTAAGAAAAGTATTTGATAGTTTATTATTAATTTAACTGAGTAATTTCTCAAATATTAATAATTTTATTTTGATACTTCAATATGTTAATAAGGAATTGTTACCAGTATTAGGCAAAATGTTTATAATTGTGTTTGAAATTTAAAAAAAAATTGGAAATTTATATACAAAGTTTTATGTTCCTTGAGTGTATAATTGTTCTAGAAACAAATCCAAATTATTTGGGTTAAAAAGGCCCTAAAGAATAGTATCCACGAATATGCTTCTGGTGCAAATGGGGCTTTAAACACATATACACAAACATCTAAATTAAAGATAAATATGTACAATAATAAGAGCTCTTCAGATATTTTTTTTTTCTTTTCTTTTGAAACAATCATTAGAGGATTGGTTTCAGACTTATCACTAACTGTTACATGTTTTGTAAAATGTGTCCAATATTCTTTAGTGTGCCCCCGTTTCTTAAGTATGATACATATCGCTGTTGTTCTTAATTTTAAGCGGTCTCTGATTCCAGGACCCCCACCGGGGGATTTAAAAATTAAACCCCTGAAATATTGCCGAGTCAAATAGAAAAGGAGGCTTAACTCCCTTCTTTCATACTACCCATTTATATAAGAGCTTTCGTCAAGATTGACACATAACCTTACATTCTCATCATATAACCTTTTATCATTCAAGAAACACGCACATAACAAAAATCAGACTGCGATATCATTGAGGTACACCAAGCTCATCCTTCTTCCTTTAATTTAATCTATGTAAAACTTTAGAAAAAAAAAAGATAATCACCTACTTTTTAATTCATTGATTTAATAAACTCTTATTTTGTACAAATGTTCTTGCTCTTCATGGTTATGACAAATATTTTATTTTACTCTTCATTAATTGGAGCCTTCCCCTCTTTCTTTTATACGTATCATAAGTACGTATTTTCAGTTATACAGATTCATATTGATAAATTTAGAATTTATTGACTTAAAAATAAATGTACAATGTATTACAAATTTCATTAAATCAGTGGAAAATGAATTGAAATTCATCATACAAAATGTACTGAATAAATGTGTAAATTATCAAAACAACAAAAAGTATTGTAAGGAAAAACTTCTCAAGTTTACTGTTTACTGAAGAAAAAAAATATACAAAATGATTTTAGGTCAGAACTAAAAACATATATAAGTTAGTTTTTGAAAATTATACCCATCTACATACAAAGCTGCCCAAAACACATGGGGAACCTCAAGAGAAAAGAGAAGAATTAATGAAAAGCAAAAATAGAGATAATGCTATCTATATATATATGTATACATATATATATATATATATTATGTGTGTGTGCATTGATGATGATATTGTGTGTGTGTAATGATGATAACCATGTGTATAGTATTATTGACATGTGTGTGTGTGCATTAAAAAATAATACTCTAAGAGACACTAATGATATGAGTATTAAATGTTTCAGAATTTTATACACTTCTGACTATGGAAAATATTATTTGTCAGAATTTGATTCTAAAATGTCTTCTTTTTACATACAATTTTATAAATGCATTGTACCACAAAAGGTACCGCACAACTCAGGTTTTAACAATTACTAACTTTATTAGCAGTTTCAAAGCCAGATTCTGAGTGCTGGGAAACCATCTATTTCAGATTTCTATTCAAACATTGGGCCACCACATGTTTGAGGCATTGATCTGAGTGGAACTAATTGAAGGTATAAGGGATTCGGTTAAATAAGATGATATACAAAAAAGACTATCTTACCTCCAGATATAAAGCCGCCTTGTTTGATTCGTACTGGTGGACATTAACTGCTGGTATTCTGAGTTGTTTTGAGACTTGACCTTATTTACAGTACCTCAAATGTTTGAATTGTGATTGAGAAGCAATATATTAATACATTCATTTATATACATAAATACGAAAATATTTTTTTTTTTGTATTGGAAGAAAATAGTTGTGTTTATTACAAAGCAGATAACTCTATAAGTGGTTACAAGATCAACGAAAATAACTTCATTTTAAAGTATGACTTAACAAAATAAAATTCAGTATTTGAAAATATGTACAAAGTGAAATTCGAATTTTTTTAAGATTTATCAACTTCGTAATAGTGAGCTACTAAAACGAAGATTTTCACGTTCGAAATCTACTACTAGATATTAATAGAATGTCCAAAAGAGACTGTGAAGAAAAAATGGCGATATTTTGAAACGGTTTATCTACAAAATCATATATCGTTGCAAATAAATTCAAAATTATTACTCATTTTTACAAATTTATATTTATTTTCAAATGTATGAATTTAAAACTTTCTATTTTAATGACCAGATCAATAATAATGCATGTTCATTTCTTAAAAAAAAAGTAATTTCAGTCTCTGATTAATGCAATATAAAACCCCTTTGATGGTATGCGATGCAGAATCTTATGTTTAATGTATAAAAGCAGTTTTAAAATTTACTGAAGATTTTAAATACTGTTTTACTTAAGAAACATGAAAATCTCTTTTTCCAATTCCACAGAATATTTACAAACGTAAATATTCTTACTGTATTTCTCTTCAGCATTAATGCATTAAATCATAAACTTTGTGCTTGACTTTTCTTTTTAAGTTGAATTCATGAACCAGTACCTCTTCACCACTAATTGCACTTTCTAAACTTTTAATTGCTTAAAATTGGATTTCAGGTATATAAAATCTTGGAGGTGCAGTTATAGTATGATCTGATGTAGAAGACTACACATAAAAAAGTAAAGGCTATTTTTTTTCTTGTTAAGCATACACTAAATAAGATTTTTTCTACCTCAGTATTACAACCTAAAACTGAATAGGCTTTTAATGAAAACTCATTATATAATTTTATTACCTTAGTTTAAGTTTAAATTAATAATATTTTCAATTTAGTAGAAGACATTTATAACTAAAATATTTTAAAAGAAGCGAAGAATTATAATTCTTCTTCTGGGACGCTTCTTTTACAAGGTTAAAGGATCCAAATTTTTCCTCGGGTTCATGAAAGATAGCAGGTGTCATTTATTTTCCTCTTAGAATTCTTTTAAATCTTCAGGTGAGTTCTTTAGAGTATAACTGTACAAATGAGCCTACGACTGAGATGGGCGTTCAATCATTGCGTTGATTTGGCATGAGCTTCTTCTATTTCTACATGTATTATCCTTGGTGCGTGGTACAAAACACTGTTTACACCGCTATGTAAAATTCTGTAAGATTTCGCTTAACCCGATCGTGATGGGCGCAATATATTTCCATCAATTACAGTACTTTCTTTTTTGGAACCTACTGTTCCGCGAACTCTCTTTGGGTCATTACACAGTTAATATAACGTACTTAGTGGTTGGGTATTTCATCATCAAAGTAACTGCAACTTTCAAACAAATTCCAGATGTCGCTACCCGCTAAAAATTTGCTTCAAGAGGAGGCGAATATTGTTAACTCATTTATCATTCAGTCTCACTTTCTATACGTTATTTTTTTCATAATTATTACAATCTGAGCTTAAGTCTTTTTACACTGGGCTAGAAACTCACGTTTGAACATCTGGAAGCTGTCAATGAATCTACAACTTTTAAGTGACCTTATTTTTGTTTACTTGATCTACTGTCCGTTCACCTTACCATACACCAGGAATTTAATACTGCTTCTGAATAGCTTACGATCTGAAGGCTAATTAAGAGTTAATGATAATTTAGATGAAGCTCTATCTAGAATGTTAAATTTTTTTTTAATTCAACCAGTATAACAGAAGTGTATAGGTACCAGCCTACTCTAGTCTGGTAGGTTATCAAAAGTATACCACCGAGCGTAGTGGTATTTGGGACATACATTATGGCACAAAAAATGCCCCTAAGGGCTTTTAATTCAACTGCATATTGCCCCAAGGAGTTGATTCAACGATTCATTTTGGCGGCCGCTTGAGATATAATGAATTTTGTTTGCACAAAATCATTCTACCCTTCCGAGAGCACAATTATATTTCTACTATGATTATATTTAAAGCCTTTCTAAATGAGTTCTAAGTAACACTTGAACCGTGCATGAACGATTTAAAAAAATTCCCACTTTGATGTTCATATACAAAAGAGCCATTTGCTTTTCATATAAAAAATATCTTGATCTCACAAATTATTCACGACATATCATATTGCCTTTTGGTGTGAGATGATTGGAAGATTTCTTTTTTGTGCCGAAGCAGTTAAAACAACGTATCTCTCGATTTAATGTAATCCATAAGAGAGCAAAGCAATCCTGTCATGTATGCGTTCTCGTGTCTTTGGAATATCTATTGCTACGTAGCGGTATCCCTATCACGAAAGTAAAATGATTAATTTAAAATATCGTTTGGTATGTATCATTGACCTCTCTTACAAAGAGATCTACTTAAGAAGAGCTTGGCTCATTTAAAAAATTTTAAAAGATGGCAAATAATAATTTCATGAAAAAAATTAAATTTAATGGACAGTGTACAATACAAATATCTTAACAGTAAAATACTTTCTTTATTATTGTTAAGTGGCTTTGGCAAATGATATGTGTAATTAAATTTATTAATCACAGCTGCGGTACTTATATAACATATTACGTTAAATTTTCCTTAAGGAATGTAGTTCAAAAGAAAAGTGTAATATTTTTAAACAAAGCATTTCGCGAAAAGTAAAAATATAAAAACTTCTTGATGAGTGAGTTGGCCAAAACATAAAGATGGCATTGATAGAGAATTTTCAGAATGAACGACTTAAAGTTTCATGCATGACAAAGAAAATTAATTCTCGAAATTCTTGATTTTAACATCTGTAAAAAAATTTTAAATCTTAATCTGTTATTGTTTTCACTTGACTGATAGTACTTTGGAGCTAATTATCGGCTCACGGATTCATATTTCATACATAAAATATCTGGAATATAGTTCCTATGATATGAGTTTAAGCAATCTTTCTTGTTACTCGGTGATATCATTATAATTTGATACAATGTTATCTTTATAAACTTCTCATCCCCACTACAAAATAGAGAACATTTTTTAAGGAGACATAGTATCATAAAAATCACCGAAATATTAAAAAAACATTATATTACTTTATTTCAATGGAGTGGTAATATACGTACTAAATTTATCACCCTAGCTGTTATTCAGAAAAATGTTAAATTTTCTTTAGCAGTTTAGCAAATCTTTCATTGATATTTAAAACTTCAAGCTTCCCTTTTGTCAGATTTTTAATTCTCATGATGAGGTCTTATGCTTAAAATGGTAAGGCAATTTAACAATTAATATAAATTTCAGAATTCTCTGGTGGTTTTCCAAAAAAAATATGTTTTGATGATTCTGAGCAAGCGAAGATGGATTTATATAAACAGTATTTTTTTTTAAATCCTCAAAATACAACATACTGTAGCTGATATTTTTTTATTGCTTTGCGTTATTGTATGATAAAAAAAATACAAACTTATATAAATAATACTTATACAACTAGACACTGGCAGTCTTGATTTGTGTATGAAACTGAACAAAAAAATGATTAAAAATATTAATATTAATAGGAGAAGTAGGAAATCACATTGAAATATTTTGAAAAAAAATTAAAGATTTAAGCAATCGTTAGTTTAAAATAAAGTTTCCTCTCTGAAATTCATATTTTATACGTGTAAAAAAATAGGATGAACAAAAATGCTTTGTAAGGAATATTAAATTTAAAATTATTGCTCATATTGTGCTGTATTTCCTCAAAAGAACCAATGTGAAAAATGTAAAATGTTACATTTTTGTATCAATTTGGTAAATTTCATTTAGCTTTTAGTTAATGCGTTAGTGTTATTAGAATATAATGTTAAATATGAATTTAATAAATAGGTAATAAATTATTAAATTAAAGTAAAATTACTGCTCTTTAAATGAACTTTATAAAAAAGCTCATATCAGTTTATTAAGTTGATCATATTTATTAAATTAAATTATTTTTAAGATGTTAGTTAGAAAACGGCTGCTAATGTTTACCGTATCATAAATGCAAAATGTGATTTTCCATTAAACTTGGAAGTTTTTAAAATTTTTCAAAGCTAAAATTCTTGAAAGAATTTGCAATATATTTCAAAATTTAATTAGATCCATTATAAATGAATGCTGTTAATTGTATGTTCATGAGTAATATGTATGGGTGATTTCAAATTCTGATTTTAATGTACAATATTCCTTAAGATCTTGTTTCTCAAATTTTATTATAAAAGTTTATATTTAAGTATTTAATTATACTAAAATTGTAATTTAATAAGTAATTGAAAAATTAACACAATGATAAGGTGGAATGGGCTCGCATTATACTGCCCAGTTTGTGCATCAATTAAATATGTTTATAACCCTGCATTCAGAAGTAATGTTCATTAATATAATTTTAACGTCATCAAATTTATGATTTATCTCGTGCATATTTTACTAACTTATTCATTTCTACACTTTAACTCATAGAAAGAGGTATATGATAAGGGGGAGAAATTTAATATAATAGGCTATTTAATGAAACAATGATACTCTACATTCTAAATTGAACAATATATTACTGAAATAAATTTGAATGAATGTAGAGTAAAATAGCTATAAGGTTACAGTAAAGGTTAAATGAAACCGATTAGTTAAAATATTCAGGAAATTAGGTGTTGATTTAGTGGTAACTTATAAAATATTTCACACTTTTGAAAGTAGAAAAAGTTTATTACTGAGTAATATAGTCAAATGATTCCGTTTTTTTTAAATTTTCATTCCATTCAGGTTTCTTCTATATCGATATTAGTAATTTTTATTCTAGCATCATCTAAATCGAACACACTTAACTCGTTAAAAATTGAATTGTATGTTAAGACCCATACATAAAATAAAGTTACTTACGGTAAAAACCATAGTTGTTAATTATAGTCATTTATTGCTCTAAATTAAGAATAAAATCCCAGTTAATACATTGTGTGATTGTAAAACAAAAATGATTTTTAATTTAAACGCTAAGCATGAACAATCATTTACACAAACATATATATGTTTATACCCTTATTCCACTAATGTGTGATCGAAATCAAAGCAAATGTTACTTTTTATTTGAAATAGATATATTTAATCCTTATGTAAAGATGAATTTAAATGAGTCTTTTTTTTTTCACTTTCCAAGATCAATGTAATATTTGTACAAAATCAAAATATTTACATACGCAGGTTTCTAATAATCTTAAATAAACAAACGTGCTTACATTTAAAGTGCAAAATTGAATAAATTTAGGGTTTTAACTATATTTTGGTTTCTGATTAAAGTCTATTTATCATAATTTACGTCTAATGATGTATAAATATACTAGTGAGTTCATGGTTTACTTTAAATATAATGACTGCTTCAAATTGATATTATAAGTTCCTTTTTAAGTTTTGATTTAGTACACATAGAACCATTATTATAAATATATTGTAAGACATTTATTAAGTTTCTCTAATTATTATATTTATTAGAGTGCTTTTTTATTTATTCTAAAAATACTATTCTTTTAAAATTACATATCTATTATACTTCTGAAGTTTTATAGTTCATTGTAAGGTTATCAAGTATATATTTCATTTTAAACTCTTAAATAAATAATTAATTTTTCATTGTGAAAAACGTTTTGTAAAATGTTATGATCTTGTAATATGTAAACCTATATTTTATGTATTGCGCTTAACTGTATCGCAGAATAATTAAATTCATAAAATTATTTTAAATCCTTCGTATAATGTTATAAACTCCTTTTAGCAGACGAATATATGTTTTCTTTTTTAAAATAAAATATTTTTCCATTTTTTGCTTGGAAAAAGAAATATTTATAAACAATATGCTCAAAAATTAGTTTTAGTTATGACAGTACAAGTAATTTTCATAAGAAAAGGAGAAACTGTACGAAATATAATACAATTTAAAAACAGTTAAACAGTTTTTATTAAGATTCTTTCATTCAATATTTTCAAAATCTTGCAAATATTAAGCAACCAAGGTGCAAATGTGAAATGTAACAAATAAAAGAGTTTTCAGAATTTAGAAACTATAATATTTACTGGGGCTCTTATAACAGAAAATAACAGAAATCTTATAACAGATAATCTATTAAAAAACTCTGTAAAAATATTTTATCTGTTCTTGCAATTGAACATATAAAATTTTATTTCATCCTAAATTGTTAATGGTTACAAGAGGTATAAAATATATTTTCTTTAGAAATATTGAAAATATTTAATATTTAAAATCTGAAAGTTTTCAAAAAAGGCGTAGAGTATTTTTATAACATTAAAATTTGAAAGATAATGCTTGAAGTTCTCATTTACATTTACATTAAGCTTTCGTTGTATTAAGGCTATGTGTGTTAAAACGGCAAAAAAAAGGTAAATTCTTTAATTTGAATAGGGGAAATTATTCAACTTAATACTGTAAAATTTTACATCCATTGCAGTTGAAAAAAATGGGTTGAAAACTTTGAGATTTAAAATTGGTCTACATTTTAATAACATTAAAACATTTCATAACTTTTTTATAATATTGATTAATTTATTTGTTTGTTCTTGCTTCACTTTATAGTTAGCAACCATCATTTACTGATGAGATGATTTAAAATTCAATTTCTAGTATTTTCTATTTACTGATTTGTTCTAAGTTCCTTCTCACCTATATTTCACTTACTAAGTTTCAATACTTTTTCGTATTTTATTATCTTTAAGTAATCTTACAGTTATTATTACTGCACGCATAAAAGTACAGAATTTTTATCCAAAATTTATGTTATTCATGTTGATTTACATCCTATAACTTCTTTAAAAATTAATTAATTGTGTTGATGAATTTGTTCCTGATTATACTATTTTAGGGATATAAAAACTTAGATAAAGAAACAAACAGAGACTAAAGCTATTAGACAAAAGAAAATGAATTTTAAATTGTTTAATTAAGAAAATGAAGATAATTTGTGAAGCAAATTTAAATTTAAAGAAGAGTATGATACTTTAGATGAGATATACATAAATAAAGATTGATTAATTTCGAAATGAACATATAAATATATTATTTCACAACTATTTAATTTTCATTTAAAGTTTTGTATTGTCTTATCATTCAGTAATATATTTTTTGGAACAAATGAGTTGCTTTTTTCTAAAGTTGTAATTCTGTATAAAGTTATTAAGAATGTTAATGTTTGTTTCTTGTAAAAACTTAGTTATTCATTTTAGAAACATATAATAAAATATTAATGAAGTTTGAATTATGAAGTCTTCATTTTAGTTTGGGAGTTAGGCTACAATATATTGAGTAAACTTTAGGTTTAAAAAACTTATAAATAAAAAAAAATCTCTTTAAAGCAATTCTACAATACAAATAAATTAAAAGAGAAACAAATAATACGTCGAGCTGCATAAGTAGCTAATTGCGTAACTGATTGAAAAATTAAAATAAATTAGTTAGACAAGGTGATAAAATTCAATTTGTATTTTCTCTTCTAGATATTTTGCGAGATGATTTTAAAAGTTCTACGTGTTTTCTATCTCCTGGAATTAAAAATGAATCACTTCTGTAAGCTCTTCCACTTATCAGTTTAATGCAGAAATATATCTGTTCCGTGAATTCCTATAATGGATGGCATGTTACCTCAGAATACAACGTAGAGATAAATTTAAAAATTCATAATTAATTAACTGACTGTTAACTGTAAATATCGATTGCAGGAAAGTACCATTCATTAAAAGTTTATTATTACTTGTCCCACTTAAATTTCTCTATTTCATTCTCTTTAAAGGTGACATTGCAAATAATTTTTTATGACATTTTGAAAGATGGGCTTACAAAATACTTTATTTTACTAATCATAATTTCCTCTTACGCTATTTGTATTTGTTTTTTGAATACAATCTTTATTACTTTGGTATGCTGAATACTTAATAAGTATTCTATTAATTCCAAAGTTCTTTTTATTTAATTAAAACAGATGGAGATTAGTTTGTATTATGTCAGTTGTTTTTTACTGCGGTATAAGAAAAAGAAAAATGTAAAGAGTTAAGATTTAAGGCAGGATTTAATCAAACAAATAAGTGAATGATATAAGATAAGTATGTTCAGAAATTACAGTTTTTGCTTTCCAAAGTATTTTAAAATCCTAAATATCAATCAAATCCTTGCCAAAGATTGTAGGAAAAAGTAATTTTTTTAACAGAGAATAATCTCTTGTTTGTCAGGGAAAATGTTACATAAATAAGCATTTATATATAAGCACTTCTAAAATGCTTTCATGAGTGGATGACAAATTTGAGTATTCTTATAATAGGCGTATTTTTATATAATAAAATAATAAAAGTCATTTATAATTACAATAGTTTGTACTAAAATGAAGAAATGTTTTCATTTTTGTGTCGATCATATTTCTGAGAAATAAGAATACTCGAACACTCATATAAATAATATTCACAGATTAGACTGATCCATATAAAATTACATTAGCAAATTCCTTTCAAATAAAGCAATTAATGAAAAGTGAACAGCAAAATAAAGATTACCTGAAGCTTTAGATCATCGAATTGGAGCCTTTCGATTATGTGATTCAGATTGGTGAAAACTCATTTATAGTGCATAATTCCATTCGAATTTGATTCAGTTCTATATCTTTGATAACAACATTATTGCATATTCGGGTTTACGCACAATAGGAATATATGCTACAATTTAAAAGGAAACATGAAAAAGAGAAAAAGAAAGACCGAAACATGTAATTAATTAATCACTAGATAATTCAGTTTTTTCTTTCTCATGTTTTAACAAAGTTGGCAAAAGTATTTAAAACATAGTACAACACAGTTTCAAGAAAGAGTAGTTAACTTAGAGATATGACAGAGTGTGAAGATGGAGCTGTCGTTAAGGCGGCTTTCATAGAAGTCATACAATTCTGCTTACCTCATATTTGTATGTCCTGTACTTCGAAGGAATGCCCTTACATATATGAAGTATTTGGAATCGTGGTTGAGCTCTGTCGTTCAGGGTTCCGTGACGATACTTTTCAACAATACATTGCATGGTATATGTTATCCATGCTGTCTTTAATTCAGATAATGTTTGATTGTTGATTTGGCTAACTTGTTAATCAGATCGGCCTTTCATTGAGAACATTTGACTATGCATTGCAGAGATTTGCACAATTTATTGCTAAAACGTATTGATTAATAAACTCTGAAATATGTTTGAATCCGAATGGGATTATAATATTACATTCTATGTATGAGATGCAGCCATATATTGTTGGCACGTTGGTTAATTGATTTTATATATTTACCTTTCCTATGTTTACCTCTGAAAATGAGAGATGATTGCATTGATTAGAAACAAATTTAATAATACTATAGAATCAATTGTTTCCCCTAAACACGGCAGCACACAATAGCCGCATAATTTCAATATCAAATGGAAAGTCATAATAATGCTTGAGACATTCAATGCATGAAATAAGTTTATTTATGTTTAATGAATTCAATGACGTGATTTTAAGAAAATGTTTCCCTGTATAATTATTATAATATTTCAAACTGTGTTAGCAAACCGAAATGCAAATGTATTTTAAGGAAATAAATGCAATAAATTTCTGAAAAATACTTTCTTTTTATAACAAAAGTCATTAATTATTAAATGTAAATTTTATTATAATTCTTTTAATATATTTGAATCTGTTTCAAAAACACACGATATCACATTTAAGGAGGACGTGTAACATTCAAATAATTGTTACCTCACCTAACTATTTAGATTCCTCATTTGTTTTGGAAAATTGTTGTATTGATTCCTTCAAGTTGTTTCCACATCTTTATGACCATTTTAAAATGCCAGTGGATATTTAACAACGTTTTCTTCATGATTGAAGATGTTAGTAATTAGTATCTATATCTGAGTATCAAGAAAGTGAAGATTATATGTTAATGTTTTTAAATACATTACTTGTTAAATAAGAGAATTTAAATGATAATTATTTAATATATATAATTTTTGTTATTTTATATATACAATATCACTAGTTCTTCAGAATTAAGAAATGAGCAAATGTGTATTTAAATTTTAGGAGTGTTATATTTTTCTTAGAATGTGTTCAGTTAAATAAAAATGTATATTTATTTGTATATTAACGAGACCTCAGAATCTTGAAAAATACACATTTGGTGAGATAACGTATGGATTTTAGATTGCAAAAAATTTGCAAATGTCTGTTTTGAAATTTTTCATTTGATTTTAAAAATGTAAAAATGGACTCCAAATCTTACAATCATTACAGAAATTGATATTACAATGTATAGTATAACATAGATTTACTCTGAAATTGAAATTAACATTTTGACTTAAATTTTATTTTAAAAGTTGGTTAATACTATTGATGTGATTCTGCAAATAAAATAAAATAGTTTTGGTTCCAAACATTAATATTCATATTACATTAGAAATTATCACTTTCACATCTTTTGATTATTTTTAAAATGTTAAAATTGATTGTTTTCAGTAAAAAATAATAATTTTATAACCATAACATGAAATCGTACAAACCTCATTTATTATGTTTTTATTAGAGCTACTACAACCATATATAGTCGTATTTTCAATAGTTTTAATGGTTCACTTTTCGACAAAATTAATATATTTATCAACATCTGAAACAGAGAAAAATCTCGATGTTGAGATTTAAACTAACAAATGATAAAATTCATAAACTTTTAACATATTTTCTCCGTACATATGCTGTTCAGTTTCCCACCATGTGATACTATTGAGAGCTTCGCTAAAGGACATATTTGTGCATGCAATTTGAAGAAGCTCCATGTGAGATACATAACAGATGTGTACGCTAAATAACGTCTATGTAGAAGCCATGTACAAATATTTCAGATATTTTTAACTAGAATAACACAAAACTATATTCTCCTAATTAGAATAACATTTTTTACGTCATCAAGAAATTATTACATATAAACTTTTAGTCTGAAACCTGCATGGGAAAGTATTATTTTCATGTAACTTATTTAATTTGATAAATAATTCAATCTTTAAAATTTCGAAAAATTAGATCCTAAAGTGTTTGAATTATGTGATATTAGAAATGAATCTGAACTACTTTGAATGAGTAACTCAAATATTTAAAAACATACTGTTTTCTACTTAAAAGGTTCAAAATATTATAAACAAGAATATAGATAATTAATTTTAATCCAACCCCAGATTGCTACCCATTTATTTGGTAGACGAAGCCGATAAGAAATAGTCTTATATTGCCACCCCCAAAACAAGAAATGGATTGTGCGACTCAGTACTTTCATATGAACTTGACGGCTAGAGATAAGGGTATGTGCTGTACTGAACAATATTTGCGCATGTAGTATTTTCAGGGGAATTTTAGTCTGAGAGACGAATAGGTAGCAGTAACGTTTGCATTTCAGAATCGGACTTAGTTTTTCCAACGTGTGCGAGAAGATGTCAAAGCGTTTCCGCGGAGAAAACTTTTGGAGTAGACCGGAGACTACCCGTGAACTATTAAAAGAGCTAAGTGATGAAGAAAATTATGTTTCTGAAGATGAATTTGAAAATGATTATATTGAAATTCAAAATCAGGAACTTACAGATACCGATAGGAATGAAAAAGATGAATTATCTTTTGAGAGTACAGATGAAGAAAAAAACAATACTTGAAAAACAAATCCAGGAAGATAAAAATAAAAATTTAAAATGTGAGGCTAATGCGGAAGTATCAAATAAAAGCGATTGGGTTGAAAAACTCCAAAACAGTTATGATTCATGTAACAAATCTATATAATTTCCCGATAAAATTCAGCTCACTGGTAAAGATAAATCCAAGACAGCATCTATACATAAGTCAAATAACCCAAGAACACCAGCATGAAATATTATCCATTTTATCCGAGGTCCAAAGAATTTAGCAAAAGAAATTTACAATTCCCTAGAAACTTTTAACCAATTTTTCACTTCTCAGATGCTGGAAAAAACTGGTTTTGCATGTGATATCTGTAATTAGAAGACAAAAAGATCGAAATGCTGAACACAAATTTGTAGTATCAGAAACCTGTAATGATGAAATTAAAGTACTATTTGGAATACTTATTCTGCCAGTGACAATGAAAAATAATCATTTAGCCTCAAGTGAATTATTTGATATAACTCTATGTAGTCAGCAGTACAAAGCTGGAATGAGTGAAGTGAAATTCCGCTTTTTACTGAATTGTTACGTTTTGACGCAACAGAAACTAGAGGTGAAAGAAAAGAAAACGATAAATTTCCACCAATCAGAGAGTATTGGGATGAATTTATCAAGAAATGTAAGGACTCTTATAAACCAGGATCGTATGTTACTATTGAAAAATGATTCTTAGTTTTTCGAGGAAGGTGTCTTTTAGAATGTACATACCAAATAAGCCTGTTAAATGTGGGATTCAAAAAGTAATGATGCGTGATGTAGGAACAAACTATATGGTTAATGCAATACCGTATTTGAGTTCTCATAATCAAAGAAAAATGTATTCCACTTGTATCATACTTTGTCGAAGAATTAACCAGGGGCATTAAAAGGTTTAATAGAAATAAAACAATGGATAATTGGTTTACTTCAATACTCTTAGCTGAAAAACTTTTGATGAAGCCAATGAACTTAATAATCGTAGGAACTCTTAGGAAAAACAAAAGAGAAATTCCTCCTAAAATCCTACAGTTATGTTCTCGAAGTATTGGAACTTCAATGTATTGTTTTCATTAAGCCAAAACTCTTCTGTCATATAAAACAAAACCAAATAAGTGTGTTATTCTTCTAACACACTTATTGCATGAAAAACCAAATGTTAATCAAGACAGCAAGAAACCGGAAATTATAGAATTTTATAACTCAACAAAAAGGGTCGTAGACACATTAGATTAGATGTGTAACAACATGTCATGTAGTAGAAAAACACGTCGATGGCCTCTTTGTGTATTTTATGGGATGATTAATATTATTTTAGTAAATGCACACTTTCCACATGTATATAATATGGCTCAGAAATCTGAAAAAGTTTTATCAAGAAAAAATATCGCTATAAAATTAAGTGAAGATCTTCTTGCACCCCGGATGAAAAAACGTCTGAACATACAAACTTTTCCCCTTTCAATTACATGTGAAGTTTTAAATCTGAAGAAGGACATTCAATGTCAGAACAATCTCAATATAAAAAAATGGAAAATTTGTGCATTTTGCCCATATAAATTACGCAGAATGATGCTCAAATTTTGTGTAACGTGTTCTAGAGCTATGTGCATTGAACAACACGCAGACATGTGTAAAGATTGCTTTGAAAATAAATAAAGTATTGATTTTCACTTATTTCAAGATCCAGAAAAATGAAATCATCAGCAGGTAATATTTTTTTCTTAACTTTTAAGTTATGTTTTTAACAGGCTGAAGTTCATTTCATCTAGGAGATTAATAGGTACCGTTTTGGTAAGTTTTTCAAAGGGAAGTGTTCTAGGGTTAAAATACTATTACAAATAACTGCTATTGTAAAAATATAAAATACTAAAAGCTGTTGAAAAAGTGAATCTTAACATTTCAAAAAGTTTTATACATTTTTATATTCTATTCCTGAAGTCCGAAATTCCTGAAAGAAATACAATTACTCGACAGTTCGACATATTCGAAAAGAAAATTATGATTATCTTCTATTGATTTATAATCATTGTTTATCATGTGGTATTTAAAAACGGAGAAATATTATCAATTTTTATATAAAATTCAATAAAAAAGTTACCTTTTCTTGTGGTCAAAATAAAATTAAGTAATAAAAATATTAAGGGAAACAATAATTGGAATTGGCTTTGAATGTACAATAATAAAAAAAATATACATAAGACAGTAATAAAGGTTTTTCAGATTATCTGCCGAATTTTTATCTGGAATATAATTGGTCATAGTATATTGAAAATATTCCTACGATTATATGACAATCTATCCTGAAAATACAATTATATTTAAAATTAGAGTAAATAAAAATATCACTATAATATGTTTTAATTTGTATATAGTTATATATGTGTGTAATATAATTCTGTTCATGCATTTAGGTCCAAAATCGAACAAAATATTTTATTTATTTTTCAGGAATTAGAATTAAGTTTTCAATATCCTTATGATATAAAATTTCACCTTATAATTAGTGAATCAGTCGTGATACTTAAAGATAGTTGTGTCAATTATTGAAAATTTTACTCAAATTTTAAATCCAGAAATTTTAGAGAATCACCGTATTCATTCATATTGTTCTTAAGAATTTTTATTCGAGATTCACATTCAAAATACTTAAAATTTTAAGTTTTCACCTAACTTCAAAAAGCATAAAATGGCTTCTAAGCAAAATATCAAAACGTAAGCTAAACTGGAAATATTTCAATTCTGTAATTATTTTATTTATGACTATGTGTACCTAATTTAAGATTTGAATATAATTATAGTTATATTTATGGCATTTAAAAATGTATAGAAGTTGATACATTTTAATATATAGAAAAACAGTGAAATTGTTATAATTTATTAACTTGTATCTAAAATAAAGTGTAAAATAATGTAATTATAACAACAGGAGTATAAATTCTAATTGGATCCTTTTAAGGTATTGCTTGAACGTTTCAGTTCACTACATGCATAATAATTTTCCATGCGGTGTTTAGCACTCGAGCAAAATATTAATCTTTATTTTGATATATCGGTAAAAGTACATTTAGAACAAAAAAATTTGACTAATAATTTAACAAATTAATATTAAAAGGTTCATGATTTATAAAGTTCGTCAAATATGATTCTTAAAAAAGTTATCTTTTTTTCCTAATGTTTTTAAAAACTTTTCTAGGATTACGTGGATGAGTTTTATCGTTCTCCGAATCCTTGATTAGCTTGCATTGCTTACACATTGGTTTTCTGGATCAGAAGCTCAATGAAATAACGCAGCTAATTATGACAGTTTGCTGCTTAGATTGTAAATTGCCTACATTAGCATGAATAGAACATTTGTAGTAGTTTTGAAGCCTGTCTTAAATCCTTAGGTTAAACTTCCATTTACAAAAAGACCTTATTTTATGTTTTTCAGATTTTCCCTGTGAGAGCCTACTCATTTTATTAGATATGGCCAAAGGTACTCCAACTTTTGTAACATTTTTATAATCCTTAAGGTTTTACAGATATAAAACTCCTTTGGAGACTTCTCTTCTCCGTAATTCTTAGTATGATCCAATTTTCGTTGATTTAAAGAACTTTCAAATATTCTTGATGCACTGGACTGTTTCCATCTTAGCCTTCAAAATTATAGTGACATATATAATAAGAGAGTCAATTTCAACCTTTGACATATTTGTAGCTGACATATTCTAGAAAATTACTTCCAAATCTAAATCATTCCAAACACCCACCAATAAAGCAGCAATGGAGCCATTTTATGATATATGGCATCTACTGTGCCACGTTTCATCCACAGACATAACTACCACATTCACATTTTTCTTTTTCCAAAATAACTTTATCAGATGTCTTGTTCATGGAATCTTTTTCTACAACTTTCATAGTTTTCTTCACGATATATATATATATATATATATAACTATAGAAAATTTTCGTTAATTCAGCTAAAAAGTTGAAAGCCACTGACAATATTTTTCCTAATTGCCTCAATCCATATGCAAATAAATTTTTATCTTTTAGGTTTAGACTTCTTAATTTTCTCAAAAGAAGTAAGACTATAAGAAGGAGTACATTTTTAAATGGCTTAGTGGAATTTCAACACATTCCATTGAGGTGATATTCAGTTAAATGCAAGCTGCATTCAAAGAAATTGGGGCAATAACAACTGATGTTATCAGTATAACCATAATTATGTTTCCGCTTGTTGGTTCATTCTATTTCAAAAGTTTTTAGTAGCTGAATTGTTCCAGTTTCGATGATATTCGCCTTTACATTTGCATCATTATCAAAAGTATAACTTTTAATATTTTACTGAATGATTGCCATGAAACTGATGTTTCTTTCTCCTAGCTATACTTTAAACCATTTTACTTAAGTAACATCTTTATTATATAAAACTTATTAACTTTTCTAAGCTCTTCGTATTACAAGAATTCCAACTGCATCCTTAAGATCGTCTTAAGCATCGTAAATTTAATGCCAAATGTGGATAAAAAGTTTCTTTTCCTAGATTGAATCTAAGCAATTTATTGTATTTAAATTTCATTATTTACTTTTTAAAATCCACGTTTTACGTTAGAGCTCCGTTTAACGGTAATATTGCTTAAAATATTAGTGTAATAAACATTAAATCCATTTCCAGTAGCAAAAGGCTACTTCCTGTTCCAAAAAAATATAGATGGACTAAGATTAAAGTATCCGAATACGTTCGGAACAATAATTTTGAAAAAAAACGTATAAATGAATATTTTTTTTTGATATTTAGTATCATCTGAATTAGAGGGTACATAAAAAAAGCATTTCAAAAGTTTTATTGCAATGAAAAAAGTTTAAAATGCAACTTTTTAGTATAAAATAAGAAAAAATAGCACATTTTCAAAATATTCTACTTTCATGAAAAATCTTTGTATAATATTGCTATTCAGCACATATATTGATATGACACCTGTACAGAGCCTGTGAGTTTTTAATAATTCACATTAGTTACAGACTTATTAAGAGTCGAAGTAACAACACGTGTTTTTTTTAAAAAAATCCTCCCCTCTTATGCATTAAAATGTGAATAAATTGACTTTTATGACATAAATTACACAAATCCTTGTTCAGATAACATACATTACACAAATCCTAGTTCATAAGAATAATATGAAAAGCATTTCTACCAAGTTCCATCAATATATGGAAAAAACATTTGAATTATTACCTTTTTAAAATTGTAAACATACTGAAAATTATTTTCTTCAGAAAATGGATTTAAATTTAAAACTTGTTCAGAAAACAAAGGAAATGTCTGGTATTAAAATACTTATAACTTGATTTCCATGTACCGTAGCTACTAGCTACAAATGGGGGGTAGCTTTAGAAAGAGAATATTTCAAATATTTTAATAGATTAATAAAATAAAATTTGTTATTTTCTCCAAAATTCTAGATTTTAACGTTGTCGGATACCTTAAAATTTCTATAAATCCATTTCTAAGAAAGGTAGAAACAAAATTCAAATTGTTTTAGAAAGTTAAAACATATTGGCCAAAATATCTTTTTAAATACAAGTGGATAACTTGTGTTAAAACATTTATGTTTGGAAAATTATTAGAACGTCTAAGTAGCCAAGTGGTCATGGTCTCGAACTTGCGGACAGCATTGTTTTCTTCGTGTCGTATGTTCGAGCTCCGATGTCTCTAGGTATACCGTTTAGCAAGACAGACTCAAGTTTATTCTGGTGACAAATGTTCCCACTGGATGGGACGGAAAAGTTAGGTAGGAAAGTGCTAGCTCAAAATCGTCCCCGTCACTTAAAAGTAGCTCAATATTACGGGATCCGATACCTTTAGGCATCGTGTTGCTTCTTAGTGCGTCATTAATAATTAATCGCGTTGTGATTTGCAGCAGATTGAACTTGCTCTCATAAAACTGGAAGCAATAAAATCTTGATTATAATGTTATAGATAGTAAGTTATGTATCAATGCCTCTATTCCTAAATTTAAATCTTATATCGAAGTTGTTTTAAAGTTCATTGCATTGGAGGGGACATTTCAAGTAGGAAGTCTCTTCCCTTTTTATACTTTCTTTAAGTTAAAATGTTTAAGTTTAAGCCATATTCTTAAGAATTTGAAATCATATAGACTAATTGATGTATGTGCTTTGTTACAATTATTATTTTTATTTTAATGTGAGAGTTTGTTAGAAAACTATTCATAAAATTTTACAGGTTAAAATGTACATTATATAGATTTTCAAAACGTTTCATACATTTCGCCATATATAATTGCTTAAGAATAAAATTCAAAATTATTAAGAAATACTCTCATTGAAATAAAATAACTATAATGTAAATGCATTCAAAACATTTAGTGACGGTACGACTAGTCAATTTATAATAATGCCCTCAAACTCGGTCATTTTTAACACTACTGATTACGAGTAAATACTACATGAAGCAAATATTAAAAAAAATGTTATCAAATATTACATAAATTCCACAAGATATTTGATACGGTATGTAATCTCAAATATAATCAATTTTGGTAATCAAAACTGGTTTTTTAAACTTTATGCAATAAGTTTTTCCAGCGCCAAATAAAGCTGCCTGATAAATAAAATTCCGAAAATCTTCTTTTCTTGTTTTCTCCTTCACTAAACATCTTTATAGGCTGAAGAATTCCAAGATAATAAGTGACCGAAAGAGAAAAAGAAAAAAAAAATCGCATAATACACCAACAGAGAAAATCTTTTGGAACAAATCGAAACCTTGCACCTGAAGATACGAGAGATGTGAATGGCTATAATGCAGAAAACTTTTCAAGGAAGTTCCAGGAGAGATTTCTAGAAGAAAAAAAAACCTATACATCTTTGGCTCTCTAAGTATAATTAGGGAGGCAACGATCGTGTCATATCTGACCATTAAGCTTTTGATCTTCGTCTTCCCCAGCCCAGTTAATGATGGTAGAGTTCTGTCACTCTATGAGTGCCTAATAAAATGAGTTGAAAAATGATTTTATTCTTTTTTTATGCATTCTTATATTATTGTACTATCTAGAATATAAATCGATGAACATGCTAACAAAAGATTTTGGGGGAGTATAAAATACTTAGGGCTTTCAGCAAGGAAATATTTTGTGTATGTTTGTTGAGGTTTTACACTCATAGCGTTTTAAATACGGGACTGTCGTGGTAAGAAAAGAGGGAAAAAAAGCTCAAAGTCTTAAAGATTAATAAAATATATAAATAACTAAAATATGCTATTCATTCTTAGAAACTCGCATGTTATAATACAGATTACATTATGAATTTTTATATATAAATGAATAAATTATAGTGAATTATTATTTATATAAATGATTATACCGCATTATACATTTTTAATTATCGTATACTATAAAGTAATATTAATTGTTAAAATGAAATATTTTATTGTGTATCAAAAATATACTGAATTTGTCACTGGACATATAAGATTCAAATTTTAAGTTCACTATAATTTTAATGATTCACTATAATTTTATTCAAAAAATATTGTTAGAAATATGTATGTATGTGTTTAAATATATAAATATAATATGCACACACACACACACACACACACACACACATATATATATTGGTCTGCCAATGTTACTAATTATTCTAATTAAAAAATCAAATCTTGAACATGTAACACATTTAATTAAGGCGTTTAAAATTCACATATTCAACAAGTCATTTCACGTTAACATTTAAAATATTTAATGAAAAGTGAAAGTAGTATCTAACATCTGCATCGTTTTCAAATCCCCAAATCGGCTAAGAAGTCAGTCTCTCTGTTATTCCGACACCTGTCGTCTAACTTTCGAGAACGTGTTTTCTTCACTACCAGAGGCAGCGCCCTATATAGTCAGGTTTATTCCAAATATATACATTTATATATATACATACGCTCACAAACATATATATTTATAAATATATATATATGTGTGTGTATGTTTGTATGTCTGTGTGTGAATGATGATGGGTGTAATCTAGGAGTATGAATGAAAAAACGAGTGAGTAATCACAGATTCTAACTTAATGAATATATTTGGACAAATGACAAATACAGCTACATTCCAAAGTTCCATTTGATATACTCAGGACAAAGTCGCATTTTGCTTCTCTAGATTTCCAATTTTGGCTTTTGTTGAACTTAAATATCGGGCGTTGTGTCGCTTTGATGTGTTTTCGAATTGATATCCTTCTCCTTCCAGCAGATTTCAAACCACTTTCAAAGAAAAGTTCCAAACCAAAAACAAATCTAATTTTGTGACAAGTGTCCGTTTCTTGCCTTTCTTTTCTTGAACTCTTAATTTTCCTTTCGTCTCCTAATTTGAAACTTCACTTGAACCTTGGGTGTGCTATAAATACCCCGAAAAAGGATCCTTAGCGCACACTGGTCAGGTAAAACGTCTTCTTTTCGTAACACCCTTTTTCCAGCTATAGCGGTAATGACCTTCAACGGCCGTTCACTACTTGAACTCTACACTCTTGTGTCTCATTCGGACCACATACACAGTTCGTTGCACTCATAACGTTCACCCTTGGAATGCGCTAAATGGGGTTCCATCGATTTTAACATTTTCCTCGTTCTCTATCGAAAAAACTAAGTTGTCTGAAGGATACTATTTTTATTCGTTGTATGCATGCTTCCGTAAGATTAGAATAGAAACTGATTTGTTCCCTCATTCACCCTACAGTCTAATTTGAGCGAGTTTTGAATTCTTATTTTAACCAAATCCAATTGTCCATCTAGTTGTAATTATTTTAACATTTGGATTATAAGTTTTTGTGCTGAAAAGCCAAATTCATTTCCTTAGCCTTTAATTAATTCTCTTCTTTCTATTTTCCTTCTCCAACTATGAAGTTGTGTAGACCAGCGTGAAATGTCGGTTCCCTTTAAAACAGTTAGATTTCCTATTTTTCATTTTAATTGATTCACATTTAAGCAAACTGTAGTGTGGTACCATACATTTGACTTGAGAGTTTTATTAAATCTTTTTTTTTTAATTATTAAACAGTTTTCTCATATAAGATATTTTGTTAAGTCAAATAACAATTATCAAAAATTTCCTAACTTTTCCCCTTAATGCAGCACATATATTCTACAGACACTTAGTCTGCTTTTTCAAAAATGTTTCAGTCTAACCGCGCGAACACACACACATTCTAAATCAGTCCAAAATTATCCGCACTGTTCTTTTTGAAACCTGTGTTCAGCTTTGTAGAATAAAATCAAGTCCATCAAAATTCTAATTTTTTTTTTTTTTTTCAAAAATCTAAATTCACAGGTCCATCCTGGACGGAATGTCCACGTTGTGAGGGCAGGAATAACGATGGATGTAATCTAGGAGTATGGATGATGAAACATGAATATTCACAAATACTAATATAATAGATATAATTGGACAAATAATAAATACATTGCAATATATTTACTACCCCCAAGCGAACAACACATATAGGTTCCGTGAGAGACCAACTCTCTCCTTCAAATCATCAGCACCCTAGCACTTACGGTATCTCTTCGCTTTACTCGATGGCTCCTGCTAATATTTCCCTTAAAGAAGATTCTGAAAAATTCCTTATATATATATATATATATATATATAAATCGTTATGAAAACTTAGAATCCATAACTTGGCAATTATAACCAAAAGTAACCAACCAGACTTGTCCATCACTGGATTGCAGCAAGCAGACCGGCTTCCTTGAAAGTCAACCTCTCCTGCGCATTTATTAAGATTTACTTAAAAATTATTTTAGTTTGAATTTTTTCGTGGAATAACTTCTTTTTGGTGCTTTTAACTACTTTTTTACAGTGGTTGTTGTCGTGTGAGTATACTACTTTTTGCATGAAACATTAAGCAAACAAAATAGGTAAATGGTGCAAACAAATAATAATTTAGTACCTATACATTGACTCTCATAGTATTGAAAATTAAATAACTGAACCACAAGTATAGATATTTCATCGTAATTAGGGAACGTATCACCAGTCTCTTTCTGTTGGGTTCTTCGAAAAAATTTAGGTTTATAGAGATGAATGAGATGTTAGTTAAACACAATGAGTAATATTCGCACATAAAGTTTCTACTCAATAGTATAAGGGGGTTGAATATTTTAAATGTGACAGTTGGGTGCCTTGAAATGTTGCTTATTATATATAAAAAAGAGCTTAATTGTTCTATAGTATGTTTAAAAGCATGTATCTTCCAATTATGTGACATGTTGCAAAATATGAACCAATTTCAACTGAATTTCAGCATTCCTTTTTGATAGCAAGAAAGTGTAGCTAAGTTTTAAGAGAAACACTTTAATATCTTGGGTTAAAATTTTCTTTACGGTTGAAACACGTGATGTATTCTAGAACTATGTTTCTCATTATCTTCCGTAATTAACATTGTAAGCCAATCTCAGTTTTCCTTCACAAGGGAAAAAGGGTTATCTTCAATTGGAGAATATAATTTAATTTATTCATTTTTAAGTAATTATTTGAGTTGACAAATTGAAGTGAATCCGAAATTCTACAGCTATTTTGATTGTAAAATTTTATATGCAAATAGGGATAACTCAAACATACTATTGCGACTTAAAGTACACAAATTTAAAGGATATTGAATTCTGTAACGATATTTCAAATGACTTCATCAGATACTAATGTGATATTGTAAACTTTTTGCATATTTTAACTTTAGTTTCTAAATATACTGATTGACACAATTTTAAGTAGCAGTTTCTATCTTTCTGCCACTTTTTGAACAAACTGCTTTTTTATAGTCATGAAATTTAAGTGTTTGTTGGAGAAATAGTTCTTTAGAACCTCTTTAATAGAATTTCAATACCTCTTCTTTACTCAAAACCTCCATTAATAACAATTTGTACCAATCACTTTCTTTAAATATTAAAAATAAATTACATTAATCATATTTAATTATTAATTTTGTAATTATCATCTTGTAAATCACATAGTTGGTTAAATATTGAAGTTTACCATATGATATATCAAATACGTCTTAAAAAATTACGTGGTATGATGTAGAAATTGAAAAAAAAAGTACATGATCTGTTATCAGCTTTCGTACTACACGTTTCTTCAAGATTACAAGGGTTTTCTTTAATAGTCAATTCTGTTGCTTCTAGTGCGAGGATAATTGAAACCACTAGCTTTTTTAATAAAAGAGTAAATAATTCCGCAAAGGCATATTGAAGATATATGAGAGGTAATTAACAAATACTAGAAATGGAGAAATGGGCATGTTGTTTACTTTTTTTATATTTGAAAACCATTTCTATATGTATTATGATGAATTACTTCTAAGTGATATATTATTAAAATCCTCTACTATATTCAAGAAATATTATTTATAAATAAAAATATGAACTCATTAAATAGTAAAATTATCATTGTTCATTGAAAGTTAATTATTAAATGTAAATTATTTTAAATGTGCAAATCATAAATATAATGTTTTCCTTGTATTATTGATTTTAGCCAAAGTAGAACTATTTCGGTCGCAATTTTCGGCAGTGATAAAACAGATAGTCGCTTATTTTATTTAAATTTCAGATTGTTCAATATAACAAAAAATATTAAATAAAAACCACAAAATAAATCTATTCAATGTCATTACGCATTAAGTTTAGATTCTCAAATCTCCTCAAATTCCCTTAAAATAAATTTTAAGGACCATCAACCTCAACGGTATCACTTCTAAACTAAGTACACAACCAATATTTAATGCCGAACAAAGAGTTTAGTGATAAACAAGCAACACAAAGGAGAAAAAAAAAAAAGAAAAACAGTATATAAAAGAGTAAAAAAGGAAAGGTTTTTTGAAGCCCCAAGCAATACTTAAACTTTCGATAACACAAGGATTCAGGGGGGAAAAGCAAGTACACATAAAAATAGTATTATCCCATTTATAGTAGTGACTGATGGTCATCGTTTCGAATACACGAGTCGAAGTATTTTCAGAAAGACTTCAGCCTGGAATTTCAATCTAATCAATCTTACAACATTGTGTTCCTTACTGCGGCTTTTTCCCGGTTTTTCTACAGTGCTTTTGTTAATGATAATCTGCTGAATTCAATAGAATGCTTCAAGCCTTTTTTCTCTAAATTAGATGATCTTTAAATTTTACACTTAGATAATACAGTCAAATTGAATTAGAAATTCATGCAAAAGATATTGAAGAATTTAGCATATTTCTGTTTTTTGCTACAACTGCGTTATTGTGAAATTAAATATGAATTGAAATTTATTTCTTTGAAAATGTCATAAATGTTTCATTTATTTTCATCTATTGCAAGCGACACTTGAATTTGAAAAAAAAAAAAATTATCAGCTTCAAAATATATAGCACAAATTATAATGATGTCTTAGAGTTATTAATTCACACTCAATTAGAAGAACTAATTTGCTTTCTTTCGAATTCTTTCTTTTTTTGTGCACAGTAATTGAGTAAAATAAAGTGTTTTATAAAGAATGGGGTTTTTTCAGATTAGAAAGGAACATGGTATAGTTAACATAGTAGAAACGTTTTTGCCCTATAAATTATTTTCGTTTCTAAAAATATATTAAAAATACTAGACTTTTATGTGATAGTAATATGCGATAATAAAATTATAGTTTCTCCACCAAAAAATGCTTATTGAACATAATTTTAGATGCTTCAAAATTTCAGGATTTTATTTACAAGAATAATTGTTACATGAATTGATATATATCCACCAGCTATAGATTTCCTATGAAATAGCAATATACCTTACAAATGGATCTGATATTGCTGTAACTAATGATTATGTAAGACACGATTTCAAGATATTTTTAAACATAAGAGCACAAAACAACATTAGTCATCAATTAAATCAACAGATAAGAAACTGTACTACGACAAAAAAAATTATTTAATTATTTTAAATATCATGAGCAATCAAAATCAGTCACTAAGCTCTGAATTTAATCTTATAAAATGTTGGATGATGTACGTTGCGAAAAATTGCATTTTTAATTAAAAATATAACTTACATATATAGTATAAGATTAAATTAAGGAGAATATTACTATGTTTAGAAAAATAAAAAAAGAAAGTTAAATCAATTATTTAATGAATTAAACATTCATATTCTCAGAAAAGTCAGAAGGAAAAGAATCATGATAAAAATTATGTCATATTCTTTTAATCTAAATTACTCTTTTGGATGCTTTACATTGATGAATTAGAAGAAAAGTAAAACAAAAGTTTCTTCATATATTTGTATTTTAAAGCAGCCTCTTTCACATTTCTTTTTTTAAACATGATTTGGAATCCAGAATTATTTGACTCTTGAATTTATTTGTTTGAAATGTAATGTACTAAATTTTGATAACTTTATCTAGAAAATGAAGTGTGTTATCAAATTTAAAATTCATAGGAAAGTGAATTCTAATAGAAATTCAAATGAGTTACATGTAACATTTGATATGATTCTTTCACTCCCCATCACTAAATAATAATTACATTAAAATTTACTTAAATCGTATCTCACTCAACTTATTATAATGTTTATTTTTCCGGCTATATATTTTATTGTCGAGATTAATACTTAGAAGTGAGAGAAAGTTCCATCAAGAGAGGAGGAACGTAAGTTAAATAACGACTCATATTTACTATACCTTATATATTTTATTTGGTCTCAAGATTCTGACAGCTTAAATTATTGTAATAAAGACATTATTCAACTACAAGTTCTCGAAAGGTATTAAGAAAGTAATGCGGACAGTTGGCAATCACATTTATCGGAAAGTGCTTTCCCCATATAATTTCTTAATTTTTACGGAAAATGCTGGAGGTTATAATTTGACAATGCAGTCTGCTATTAAATAACGGAAATAACTAATGGCCAAGTTCGAGAGTCAAAATTTATATTAGGAGTAAAAATTAGCAGAAATCTCTGGATAAAATTCAGAAAACAATTCCGCTAAATCCCGGGAAGGCCACCAGAACAGAATTGATTGGCCCATCGTTGGCAGCATTTCTGTGGAAGTATATAAAAATTGATTCCTATCCTTGGAATGAAAAAAAAAATCTATCGAAATAACAGAAAGCGTAAATGTTGTAAGGTGCCACATTATTTTTATAAAATTAGCTATTGTAAATACATATTAATAAAATACAAAATATAACGTTTATTTTTAAAACAAATTTGCATATAATGAATACACAAAAGTCATTTAAATATGTTTAAACTCAAACAATGCCTTACTTATTTATAAATGTATCAGAAAAAGGTATCTTAACAATTTGATATTTGTGGAATGTTTGTAATTAATACAATTTTTTTCGAAATTAAAAATATGTGAAATTTATTACTTATTTTAAAGAGTAGATAAAATTACATCATGTTGAATATAGGCACCTATAATAATTTATTTCTTTAAAATAAAAGATTATCCATAAAACACTTATCTTGCTACTAATAAAATGTTTTATCTATATAATAAAATAAATAAAATACATGTTTTATAGTGGTATATACATTTTGTTCATTTTTTAAGGAGGACAAATATATGAAGCAGAAAATAAATTATAAATTAGTTCTATAATAAACAAACTATAATTAAGTATTTTAATATTTATCAGATAACAATAAATCAGTTTTCTTTTATTTTATTAAAATGAATGTTAAAAAAATCATAATTTAGTTATTCATTTCATGAAAAAAAAAACAAAATACTTTGAATTCATTAAATATGACAATTATCTTGTAAAATGTATATATTATTTAGTTTTTTATTAATATATCCTATTTATTTAAATGCATTATTTTGTTATTGTTTTCAAGCAATTAAGTATTGAACATTAAATTCAATTTAACAAAGCATTTTTAATATAACATTTATTTCATCTTTTAGAAATCAAATTATTTCAAAACTATTCATGACATTATAATTTAACATTTATCTTAATCTAAAGATATTGATATTCATTTATGTCTTTGTAAATGTTTAATTAATCGCCTGATACCTTAGTGCAAAAATTCAATTCATTAACTATTAATGATTTTATTAACATGAAAAAAGTAAATGCCAGATAGTTGTGAGGCTACCAGATCACTGAGCGTAATAATGGGATTGAAAGTTTAAATTAAACTGCATTGAAAGTCAACATTTAGAATCGTGTAGAAGTTTTGTAAGTACCATGTTATGTAATTTCCAGATAATTTGATCAAGGTTTGAAATTATTTGACCAGTTACCTGTAGAAATGTATGTTGCCTTAATGAAATTTTATACATAATGATACAAACTATTGGTAGTTTAACAGTTTTATTTATATTTAATGAAGTGTTTTTTGAAATATCTAGGAAACATTTATTTAAATAAAACTAAACACTAAAAAATACTTCAGAAGTTATAAAAATTATTAACATGAGGTATCAAGATATGATGAGGTATAATTCTTTCAAAGATTTATGTGATTTTAAACATTAAAAACTGATTTCCTTCTAAAGTTAAAACTGTGATAAATTTTCCTCATGAGTTTAATTAAAATTAATCGCTAATTATCTTAACTAGTATTAACCTTTTTACGCCGGAGCCTTAATTCACCATACTGCATATTGGCTGAAATATTTTAAATAAATTCTTCTTTAAACTTGTTTTTATTCTCGACTTTATTAAAAGTACTTGTAATCAGTTTCGATGAAATATCAAACTAGCTCACAATTTCTTTCTTAGATGTTTTTATGTTGTGAAATAATGTAAGCCTTTCAAAGCTTTATTACCATAGAATATAACAAGGAAGTGTAAAATAAGAATTTTAGTAATATTCAGAAGTGTTAGAGTCAGTTAGTATCAATTTTTTATGAAGTGTTAGAGTTAGTTTCAAATACTA
This sequence comes from Nephila pilipes, assembly GCA_019974015.1. Classification (NCBI taxonomy): domain Eukaryota; kingdom Metazoa; phylum Arthropoda; class Arachnida; order Araneae; family Nephilidae; genus Nephila; species Nephila pilipes. Next base: position 96,957 of record BMAW01000995.1, on the reverse strand, counting down.
AGCAACTTTCTTTTAGAGTATAGTATAAGTAACGAGGATAATAGTTCCAAATTTGGGGTGATTTCTTTAATTATCATAATTTAAAAGAGATTTGAATAGCATTTTTTGTATCATTTAGAACAAATATTTTATTCAAAGTATTGAATGTCATTTGTATGGAAGCATAGAAATGATTTCAGATGAATGCTAAATATGTTCATCTAATTATTTTGCTTCGTTCAATAGTTTAACGGAAAAATTTATTCTCGAACTAGTTTTTAGTTGTTAGTTTGAGATTTATATATTTTTGGTATACATATTGTTACAAAATGTTATAAAAATATAATTTTCATAAATAATTTAAACAAAAGAATAAAATAATTAATAAATTCGATTGTAATCAAGACTTGCGTTGTTACTCAATATATTATGTTAATCTTTTACCTAGATAACACAACAATTTTTATAGATCTAGTCAACTTTTATTTATTTCAAAGAAACAAAATAAAGATAAAAACCCTCGAAAAGTTTATATTATAAATGTATCTATAACAATGTACAGAAATTGATACGAGATATATTCTTCTTCAAAATATCTAAGAAACATATACTGTGTTTATTCAGTTCTGTAATAATAGAGGAATCAACTCAGTTTCTTTGAAAGGCACGTTTGAATGATATCATAGGGCATGTTTTTGAAGTATGATATTTGTCTTCAACTTCGGTTTCGGACCCCAATGGACTGCCCCCTTTTCATACTCGAAAAATAATTTTATAAAAGTACCATCGCTATTTGTATTCGCCCTCTTTTCAGAAATACGAATCAAAAACAAATCTAACTTGTACGTGTCTCAATTGCATTGATTTGTCAGCATTTTATATCATTGTATTCGAAATGAGTTTAGTTCTAGAGCAAGTTTCTTACTTCATTTTTTTTATTTTATTTTTGATGCATTCGAAGATTCCAGAAGTAGAAAAAATATTCGAAACTTTTTGTCGTACTTATATTTTTTATGTTATTAGTTAAAATCAGGATATTTTTTTTCCCTTCCTTTCTCCCATGAAATATAATTTGGCACTTTTTCGAAGATAAACATGCTTATGTTTCTTTTATATTTTTGACATATTTGAATTCATATGAATAATGTATTACATATTTATCCAGTCATAATGCCGACAAAAAATAAGATTTTCCTTCGAAAAACAATATTCTTATAGTATAGAAATGTTATATAAAAGAATCTACGACATGCCTTTTAAAGAGAAGAGACAAACAAATCAAAATTATAATATTTGTAAAAAATTGTTAGCTTTATTCGTAAATTATTTAAAAATTTTCACCAATTTGTCAAATTTAAATTTTTAAAAGAAATTTTCATTTTTCATAACAATTCAAAACTAATTTTGAAACATATAATTAATGAAGAAAATGTTTATCAAAATACCTTGTTTAATCTTATAAAGTTAAAAATATTTAAGGAGCGCATGTACTCATTATTCGTAAATTTTTCAGAAACTTGAATTACAAATTACCATACCAGAGTGTTGAATGAATATAAATGATCTTTTAATATTTTTTTGAAAGCAGCATTTTATAAGATATTAGATTCATGAAATTTCAAATAACTATTATGTACGAATGTAAAACACAGCTTTGACTAATTTTCTGCTGTATATTTTATTTGAATTAGAGCGTGATTACTTTGAAGTATACAATAAAATATTTTCAGCCTTCTCAGGAACTGATTAAGATTTTATTGACTCCTTTCAGACAAATATTTCTTTTCAATTTTATCACAAATCGGTTATTAATATTAAAAATTAAAACAACAGAAATTTAAGAAGTATAATTTATTATGAAGTTTAATAAAACAAAAATTATTTTTAATTACTCGTGCAAGATTTCTTTTATGGGAATTTATAAATAAGAATTTAATTTTTTTTTGTGCATATAAAGGCATAAAATCATTTAAGAAAATGAATAATGAATGTATTCTAATTGTTTTAATTTATTTGCTGTTATGTGAGTAATATATTTTTTCTTACTAGGTAAGCAAGTCTCCCATATTATTCATTTGTAATCCTTATTACTTCAACATTTACAAAGTTGTAATAAAATATGTAAAACTGAATTAAAATTTCTTTAATATACTTATTGATACTAACCTCTAAACTTATAATCGATTTTATCTTAATATGGGTGATGCTTATTTATGCGATGCATATTAGAAATGTATATAAATTAGTGTTATGAGATATTTCTTATTAAAATTTCATGAATTTAAAAAAAAAAATGCAGTGCAACTTGCAAAATCTTTGACAGTGAACACTTAAGTGTTCTGTATTTCTTGTTGTTCTGTATTATTTCTTCATTATTTTGTTTATTAAAGCTTATATCAAAGTATATTATTGAAAGACATTCAAAATATTTTAGTGTAAAGGAAACTCACTATAATATACGAAGCCAGGCACAGAATTAAAAAGTTGCAAAAAATGTATAGAAGGATGACAATGGATAGGAAGAAAGTGATTGCAATATATTAGAAATCTTGAATAGCTTATTCTAGAACTTTATCATTATAATATGAGAAAATCAATGAATCATTTGTTTCTCTGTATCCTGGATGCAAAATGTCATATGTCGTAGTACAGTATGATATTTCTTTTTTTTTTTCTTCAACGTTTCGTGTCGGATTTCTAAACAGATTGTTTCCAATTGCCAAGTATATCATCAGTAATTTGAAAGGTTTTCCGGACAAATAATGACATGTTTCAAATGCAATTTATGAGGAAGGTATTTTTTTTTATCATAGGCAAAAAATGAATATTCGGCTAACCCGTGGAAAATTTAATGCGTCATACTGAATGCAACGATATATTATCTTGTTTAATAGTAACTTGGCCCCCCCCCCCCCAACAGAATTTTAAATGTTGTTAGAATTAGAAGGTTATGAATTGTAACTGAAAATGAAAAATTGCTCTTTATCTGTATATGAACATCTCATTGTTTCGTTAACTTATTAGAGAAATAAAAGTTATCTGTGTCTTTTACACAGTAACAGTGAACTAGATTAGACTGGTATACACTCGTGTGCAAAAAATTAGGACGAAGTCGAAAAATTAATGCATCAACGAAGAAGATACAGAGAATTTCAGAAAGACTAAACTGGTGCTTAACTAGGGTGAGGTAGGGTTGCACATGTACAAATATGCAACTAGATGTAATGCGGGATTGTCGGAGCGAAATAAAGAACTCCCTTGATGGAAGCTCAACCTTTCTAGAAAAGCGATTGCTCCGCGTATACCTGTTTAAAACATGTCGAGATGCTTCCTATGTGTGAAATGCCGAACAATCAATCTGTTATACAATATTTCGATGAATTAACCCCTGGTTGAAGGATTGGGGAGATGGAGGAGAGTTGAAGTGGGACTGAAAAGTTCGGGATTGCACACAGCATCGTTTCACGACTTTGGAGATAATTTCAAACTACGGGAATAGTTGTATGACGGTTCAGTATTGGTCTTCCATTATTAATTACACCAGCAGATGACCGGTATATTCCATAGCGACTTAAAGGAACAAGGCGAAAGTCACTAGACTCACGACACAGGCGATTGGACGAAAAATATCATGTTTTACCATGGCGAGGAGGCTGCACAGTTGTGGTCTTTTTGAACCACTACTTGTACGGTGAGTGTACCTTGAACGCAATCTTATCGGATAAGGTGTTTTTTGTGGTGCTGGGAACACCAGAATGTATCGGATAATCAATAGAGTCGAGAACTCTTTACGGATGAGAGCAGGTTTAGTCTGAGAAGCGATTGTAGACCCATACACTTCTAAAGATAGTAGGGAACTTTCAATAACCCCTCCGACATCATTGAGTGGGCCCGGTTTAGAAGTCGGGGCGTTCTCATTTGGGGAGGCATCATACTTGGGCCATGCTTATCATGTACTGACCTTTACATGTTTGAAGGAGGTTCATTTAGCTATTGTAACGAGATTCTCCTTCCTTATGTTACTTCTTCTTAGAGGCGCTATGGGTGTTTAGTTTCTTATCATGTATGACAAATGCTCTAGCTCATCGCACAGTAGCTACTTTGGATCTGTTGGACAATGAAGAGTGGCTGTCGGGGTCTCCTGATCTAAATCCTATCGAGCACATATGACACTTTCTAGGTAGAAACTAATAATTTTCAGCAAGTAACTATTCTGGAGCTCCGATTGGTGGCACAAGACGAATGGTCTGCAATGCCTCAACAACTCATTGATAACCTCATACTCATCATGGCCACACAATGTTCAACTTGCCTAAAAGTCAGGGGAGATCATATCCCCTTACTTTGAATTGCATGTTTCTGCCTGGACACTTTTCACATGAATGTTTCGGCATTTAGTCGCATTGTGCTCCATGCTACAATAGTCAATAAAGTTCCTTTTTATCATATTGATTTCTATTTCCTAAGTGCCGCTTACATTATTAAAGTTCTTGAGTTTTGGGAATCGTATGATATGCTTTTGTTGATTTGGAAAGCTTTGTCGCGACGTTATATTGCAAGATTTATCTCCTTCTTTAACTTTTGCATACCAGTGTAAATATACCATTCATTTGAAATCTGACAGGATATAAAAACTTGCGGGGAAACAAATTCAAAGAGAAGAGTTTAATGCCAGATTTGTTTTCGTGGTATATAAGAAAGAAATGGAATCCGAGAGAAATTAAAACAGCGTCTGTTTCTAATACTCTTAACTTCCTTTCTTGTGAGAACAGTATTTGTAACGTTTACGAAGACATCTATTGTAAATATATAAAAACGTTTAAATAATGCTTAAATATACTCATGAAGGTATATATATCTTGTTTTAATTCATTGACTTATTTAATTATATATACTCTAATTAGTCATCTTGCTAAGTATGTTATTTTAGAAGAAAATTTGAATAGCCACTTTTCGTTGTATAAAGTATATTGTACGTAAAGAAAAGTGCAACTGTGTGTGTGTGTGAAATTATTCTCTTAGTTAATGCAGATATTTATTTTTAAGTTCGAGTATACAGAAGGAAATCTCAGGCTTACTTTTATAGTTTGAGAGATAGCTCAATATTAATTCTCAAACATTACGAGAGGAATGGTAATTTTTTTAATTATTACCAAAAAATAACTGAGGTATATAGATGACATTTTGTTAGTATATTGAATTATCCTTATATACATAATATTACAAATGATAACTATTAATGATTATTTTGTTATTTCACGAAGTTGTTGTTGAAGTTATTCCCATCATTATTTAATTTTAATCATTGTTATGAAATAAAAGAGATACACTAAATTTTTATTTATTATTCTTACAGCTCCTATTTATATTACCTTTCCAGAGTTATACGATTATCACAGCATTTCTTGACATGTTTAATTCAGCTGTATGTACTCTATCTCTTCCATAATGTGAACTATTTTAGTCTATCTCTGCCTGAAACTAAACAAATCGATATTGAGAGCTATAAATTGCAACATCATGTTCAAAAGGATCAGTTAATATTCAATATAAATTTTATCTAGTTATCGCAATTACTTCTTAAAAATCATGAAAATTTTAAAGTACACGTAGAATTTTCCAAATAAAATTATTTGTTAATTTATAGATATATTTTATGGATAACTATATTATAAATAATTATTCAAGCCAGGAAGTCGAAAGTCATAAGAAGTCTAAATTAATTTAGCACTGTATTTAAATTTAACAAAAAAAATAAATTTTACAAATTCATGTCTTTTAATTGTGAAAGCAATTATAGTTTTCATGTTTTTCTACAACTAATCAATTGATACGTATTTCTAAGCATTCATACTCTATGTAATGCAATAAGAGTAAATTATAATCACACAAAAGGCCTATATATATAAATATATATATATATATATATGTGTGTGTGTGTGAGCGTGTGTGCGTGTGTGTGTGTGTGTGCGTGTGTGTCTAATGGCTTATAGTTTGAACAGAAACCATCTAAGTACTGTATATATATATATATACTTGGACAGTTACTGATAAACTGTATTTTTTTAAAATTGTGGTAGCTTTCTTTTCTTTGCTACCAGTACCTAATAATTAATGGGCCGTAGAGGAAAGGGTCCTACATATCGGTTAGTCAGTTAGAAACTCTAAAAAGAAAAGAAAGTATTTTTTTCTACTCCCTCGAGCATGGTGTTTCTGCTAGATATTATTGCTATCCACTTACATAACGCCCAAAACTGAAGAGGAGTCAGACATTTCATGGTAAGCGTTCATCTATATTTTATACCCACGAAAAGGGAATTTTGAAGTGTTTGCTTCTTTCAGCTGTCTTGAAGTGCTTTTGCTTTTTAATTTCTCTATTGGGACGTATCCAAGATATTTTCTTTTCTATTTTTCATCCCCCAAGAATACATCTTATCTTCGAGAGTAGATTTTTTTTGTTTTAAAATATTTGTGTCATGAGAGTGAAATATTGTTTCCGTTTTTCTTTGCACAGTTTCTGTCAAACATCTGATAAAGGAAAACGGTTTTTGAAAAAAATAAATGTAAAACTATATAAAGTTATAGAAAAGATACAGAGGAAAGAGAGATATATAATGCATTTGATGATCATAATATTTCATTCTCAATGTTTGTAATTTCATATCGTTAAAAATGTTGTAGAAATATATTTCTATTAATAGAAGCATAAAAAAAAAATGTTTTTGTGTATTTTATTTTGTAAATATATAGGTGCATTAAATTATAGAAAAAGCGCACAACAATAAAATGAATTTTACAAATTTCAAATGAAATTCTGGTTCAGTTACTGTATCATGTTCATAAGCAATGAAAATTATTAAAGGATGATTGTTATAAAAAAAATATCTTTATGTTCTGAGCCTCGAAATTCAAACACTTAAAATATATGATTTTATGAATTTAAAATATTTTGAAATTTTTTAAAATGTAAGGGGGGAAATATCAAATGTTATTGTTTTTCCTTTCTAAGTAAATTGTTAATTTATAATTTATTTGATATTGCACTGCCATTGCATCATGATTTGACAATGAGTTTTATACTTTAAACAAATCAAATTAAGCATTTAATTCAACGCTTATTATTCGTAATTACAGTTATTGGTTACTGAAATTTATTTAGTGGTCGCGATGTGCGAGGGGTCAAGTTCACAAATTAGAGTTGTTTCTTCGATTCGTTGGTTAGAATCTTAATTGTAAAGACTCAGCCTAGCACAGTAGATAACCTATAAAGTCTATGTGTTCTCACTTTGACGTAGTACAGAAAATACGAGAATGGAATAAGAGATCATGTGATATCCTCGTTGCTTGACTGCGGTTCAAAACCACTAGGTTCCTGACTAGTAGCCCTCATTAGGCTTCCAAGTACAACGTTAATAAACTATTAATCAAATAACTATAATAAACTAATATTATGATAATTATTTTAAAAGGATTTCCAATATTAAATTAAAAAATTAAATTTAAAATATAATGTACATTAATAAGTGTTATCTTCTCACATAATATCTTTGGAAAAGTGAAAAATTATCCAGTAATTTTGTCATAGCCAGAAAAGTATTTTTGTCACTTAAAATATTTAATATATTGAGGCAATTTAGAGGAATATCTACTCACATATTTGATATATTCAAATTCTCATATATATATATATATATATATATATATATATATATATATATATATATTATTATTATTATTATTATTAATAATAAACTTAACAATTGTATAGAAACATTTTGCTAAGTTTATCAATAATATATATTATTATTATTATTGCTCTGATTTTATGAATTAGATTGCAAATAACATCTCCAATCACTTATTCATTTCGGAAACCAGAAATTTTAATGCTTTGAAAATGAACAAGCAAAAATATTTCAAATCATTATAATTATCAATTATAGAAAAAAATCATTTTCTGGTTGCATCATTAATAAAATCAATCGCTAATTCTGGTTATATCATTAATAAAATCAATCATTAATTCGAGTAAATCATTATCTGGTAGCAACTGCATGTCAATTAAATCGACCTGTCATCTTGCGTTTATCTCTTGAAAGATCATAAACCTAGCAACAAGTTCTTTCTTCGGTATCTTTCGCTTCTTTTGACAACTCTTACACAAGTTTAAGTAAATCATCACTGCTTCGGTATTAGCATTTTTGTACTTTTTTTGAAGTCCTTTTAACATTCTGCTTCTGCCACCATAGCCATTTGATAAATATGCTTCATGAATTGTGTTGAAAAGTTCTTCAAGATACACATAAAATCTTACATCAGAGCTATCTTTACTTATGGAAAATATAAGTTTATTAAGATTGTCTACACTTATTACGTCGTATTTTTTCAGTCTTTGATAATCTTCCGGTTTCCCCTCACTACTTTTGCTCTTACTATTATTCATTTTTAATAACAAGTTGTCATATCTTTCTTTCGTCATAAAACCACTGTTTACTCTCTTAGTGTCCAAAACATTTGTTAACTTGTAATTAAAACGCTCGTGCAAATCGTCCATCATTCAATATTTTAATTTTAAAATAATTCGAGATAAAACCAACGTTTTTAAAAACAATCTTTTAATAGGGTGGCAAAGTTTATAAAAAAAAAATTTGAAATATTAGTTGAAACTTGTCGCAAATGTCTAAGTAGTCCATTGTTAGGCGAGTAAGAACGATTCCCAACGTTTCAGAGCTCTAGCTTGAGGGGAAGTTGGTTAAATTAACGCTCGAAAATTTGATGACATACTGATACATACACACACACCAAGTAAAATACATAAAAACGTTGTACAAAAGTGTCCATCCAACTAAACATTAAAAATAATACTTAAAACACGAGCATCTGATATGATATATTTTGGAAAATGTATGGACTTTTATTACATTCCCCATTACGAGTTGGGGATTTAATAAATTAATTGGTAAATGTGATAAATATTCAATAATTTATTCCATTTAACAAGTTTGGTGGTAATTATGAATAATCACAAGTAATTATACATAATCACCAGTTTATTATATTTACCGTAACATATACATTTTAAACATTTCATCATATTATTTCAATCAGTTTAAGTCTCACTGTCTTTAAGCCAAGAAATAATTCAAAATAACATTGAAAGTCTTATTTTACAACATTTAATAGGGAGTCATATATATCTTAATTCCTAGAGTTAATCTGATTTAACTAAACACGATGAAACTGTTTATTTTTATATTTTATTCCCTTAAAGATAGTCATGTGGAATAGTAAGAGCAGCTGCACATGGAACTCAAAACTGACTTAAATTATTCAGCAATTTTTTCTCATGATTAAGCCCTATACCTATCATCAAAATCAATGCACAGTTTCATAATGTATTTTACACTTAAAGGAAGAAGGAGGATGAATTATAAAGTCTGTATAGAAGTTAAAAGACTGAAATACACATTTGTTTATTTATTTAGTCATTTGGTTGTTTATCATAACATGCACTATCAATGTTTCTCTTTTGTTCCAGTAAAACAACTCTAATTCATTACAATAAATTCATAAAAGAGAATAAATAAAATTGTTATTCGATTAACGATTTCTATAAAATGTGAAAATTTGTTGTTTGTGAGACTTTTGAGACATTTAAATAATTTGAATTATGTATTGTGAGCTTTATTGGAATTGTTTAATTATTGTTCTACATAGAAAAAGAAAATACTGTCCTTTTCGATTAAAAAAATCGGATGGAATCATACTTAAAGTGTACTGAATAGCAAATATTTCAAATCTTGCAATCTTTATTTTGCTTAGTAATCAAATTAGATGTATGTAACGTACCATTATATATGTTATTTTTGCATGATATGATCTAGATATTTTTTTTCTTCTTCACATACTTATATATACTTTTACAAACATTTATTCATAAATTTTTTACAGATTTTCAGTCTATACTAAATGAAGCAGTTATTTTTTTTTTCTAAATTATTTACATAATTAAGAATAGTTGGTAAAGAAAAGAATCTGCTTTCAGCAAAATCACTTAAATATTGTTAAAAATAATTAATTTTGTTTAAATAATATTTTTTAAATTTTATTATGTAGTAATATTTTTATCAAAACTATATACATGATGTTCTTGATTAAACAATAATTATGAACATTTTCTAGTTCATAGCATAAAAAGTTTCAACTATTTAGTCAAAACTTTGTCTTTCTATACCGTCCAATAATATTCTTAATATTTCTTTACATTTATTACATTTCTTATAATTATATTGTTCACAAACATCTGCCTACAGTCACTCGAAACACATTAGACTTCAAGATTTGAGAGTGTTGGTTTTATGTTAATTTTAAAATTACTAACTTGGTCACACAAAGTTATTGTGTTGCTTCTCATTGCATTGTTAAACAATCACAATTGGCGTACGTTAATTCTAAGTGATTCAATCATATAATTGTAATTCTATAGACATATTAATATTAATAATAGAATATAAATTCACACATATATAAATGCATATATGCTCTCTTAATTTATGAAATAGCTCTAATTAAGTTATTATCCAAAATAAATTAATAGGAGTTAAATATTGTCCATCTAAGCCCCCAACTCCAATTTTGCATAAATGCAAAAAATAATTTCTATAACTTTTTCCTGTACTATTATTAATTCAAATTTCTCTCATCTAAATTAATTTTCTAAATTTTTTTTCAAGAATCTTCTCTAACGATGTCAGCTTCTGGAAATTTTAAGAAACATGTGTAATTATTTTTAGTTTGTTAGCTTTAAGAATATAGTATTACAATAAAGTCATGTATCCCGAACTCTTACATTTAAAATCATCATTTATTGTATCGATTAAAATACAATTTTTCTTTATATCTTCAAGCAAATTTAAATTTCTTACATTTTTTCTGTAAATCACGGGAGGGTGTGCCGTTTGTTAATACCCTGACGAAGTCGTTGATTATTTCCAGAACTTTTCTTAACAAATATGACAAAAAAATGATAGAAAAAGATGATTACATGTATCACACATATTACAAACTTTGATTATAACCGATTATTTTTCTTTGAAGCTGTATCTCAAAAAAATATGAGTTACAAATGAATTTTTTATTGTGAAATCGACACACTGTTACAAATTGTGTGTTTCGTATTTTCTTAGTGCCATCATAAACTGATTATGTTAAAAATCATTCTCACAATATGCCAAAACTTGTGATTGGTTTTTCAGCCACTTAATACCTCATGTAAGATCGACAGGGAATATATTAATGTGAATTTTATAGAAGGAGTGTTATATTCACAAACAATATAATAATCTTTCACAGTATGGATTTCGTTTTCACAAAAATCATCTTAACCCGTTTCTGCCCAGCGTCATATTTATAGGACAGTTCATTTTCACCATTATAAATAAAGCTATTTAACATTTTGCCGATTCTTTTTCTACCCCTTGAAAAGTAATGGTTTCACCCTATTTACTTAAACCGATTTGAACCGGATGGAAGCATTTTTCAGCAAGCTGCAGACACCTAAACTTCGCCATTTTCATGATTTTTTTCAAGCCGAATTTCATTGTAATCGTACGAAAAGATTTTAAAGGTAATTTTAAATATTTTTTCAGAATTTATATTTCAGATATTCTATTAACAGATATCTTATAAGGTTTTAGAATTATTTTTACTTTTATTAGTTTTAATTACAAATTTAAACTACTGTCCTAAAAATAGGACGCTGGGCGGATTCGTTAAATTTTCTGATATTTAGTTTATTTCATAGGTGCTCAATATGTCACAGAAAAAAGTTTTTAAAACTGCCGAGGAAGTTGTAGAATATCTATTTTCGGAGGAATTAGAGTCTGAAATGATTGTTTTGCCACCTGAAGTAGATGAATTTTCAGATGAAGAAGGTTTTTATGACTCTGAAACTCTTGACCCATCTGTAAGAGACGTAATTTGTCCTATAATTTGTAAGTTGACCTAAGAAAGAGTGGAATTCGAGCAACAGGAACAATAAGAAGTGACAGAATACATCAATGTCAGCTTGAAATTTATTCTACTTTCAAAAAGACTAGCCGTGGCTCACATGATTTCTACTTTGATGTGAAAAATAAAATTACTGCTGTAAAATAGAATGATAACAAATGCATTACACTTGAGACAAATTTTGACATAATTAAGCCACGAACTTCTGTTTCAAGGCGTGAAAAGGGAAAAGCTGAAAAAAATTAAATCAAACAGCCATGTCTCGTAAACAATTATAACAAAAACATGGGTGGTATAGAATCTCATGATTGGCTTGTAGAGAAACATACCATAAGAATCCGTGGAAAAAAATGGTATTGGCCAATTATTACCTGAATTGTAGACATGGCTGTTGCAAATACCTGCATTATTTACAACATGGTAAATGCAGAGAAAAAGAGTATCAAAGAAATAAGGAGACATATTGCAATAACCTATCTAAAAAAAGGCAAAACAGTACAAATACAAATCGGTATACCAAGTTATACAATTGCATCTCGAATGAAGGAAATAGACACTGTTAGACGTGATGGAGTTGGCCATATAATTAGTAAAAGAGAAAAACAAAGACGATGTCAAATGCAAAATTGTTCGGGAAAACCTCTTACATTTTGCATGAAATGTAATGTAACTCTATGTACTAAATGTTTTCCAAATTACCATACATAGTGTGAATATGTTTAAACTTAATAAAAAATGTCAAATTTATCTTTGTTTCACTTTATTTTGCATTAAATATTAGAGTTCAATTGTTTGGGAACAGAAACATAATCAAGTAATTAAAAACAAAGGAGAAGTACTAAGTGTTCAAAAACTTCCATATCCGCCCAGCGTCCTATTTATAGGACAGTAATTATCTCGGATCCTAAATTAATGGTGTGGAGTTTATTTGCATATTATATTTAATTTAAGTGTTTAGAACATAATTTTAAAAGTTTTTAACAAAATTTCAATTTTAAATTAAGTTGGGCGTTAACGGGTTAACTTATAATGTCTGAAATTTCTGTAATATTCTTTAATTTATTATTGTAACTTTGAAGTGGATGAAAAATCTTCGTTGTATTGTGAATTGTTTTTAAAATTTATATGCTCTCCGTTCATACACACAGTTATATGTCGCATTAACTAGTAATAATTATGAAATTTCTTTGATTATTTTGCTGCCATCAATATTTTATTTTGTTATACATATAATTAACATTTAATTTAATTTTTGATATGTGATTTAAACACAATGAAATAATATACATAAATCAATTTATAAATATCGTTACTTAAATTACGTATGTGATCAATAAATGATTATGATATATGACTAAATTTCAGTCAAGTTTTAATAGAGGATGCAGAGATTTTGGATAACTAACAAGGATACTTCTATTTGAATTCAATTTTTTTTTACATTTCTTTTTTCGATAACTCTTATTCTACTAGAAATGGATGAAGTACTTATCATTAAAAAAAATGCTTATATCTTACAAATTTAAAGTCATGATCTAGATATGCAAAATATCTAGTTCAAAGAAATAAATACAATCTCAAACCAAAAACAAGTTAATTATTTTCAATAAGAATTTTCATACAATCCATTTATTTGATATTTTTTTATTAATTATTTTTAGTACACACGCTTAAAAATATTTTCGCTTAAACATATAAATTGACAATACATGAAAAAATATACTGTTATTTTTATTAAATGTCGTTGTACGTAGAGAAAAAGAATGAAAACAAGCTTAATGAATTAATTTATTTGCTTAAATATTACTTTACCCTTGATTGCAAGTTTTACTGAAAGTTCAAATTAAATAGTCCTCACTAAATACACAACAAAATTACGAATGCTTTGAATACATAGTTCAAAGCTTGGAAACGATTTTAATTTTGTTTTTGTTTTTCTTGCCCAATTTAAGCTTAGTAATTGTATTCAACAATATTCACCTAAGAGTAGTCTTGGAAATTACCCCCATCCAATTTAATGTAACACCCAATTTATTCTGAGCCTTTTTTTAACAGTTATCTTTTCTCTCTATAATGTTAATTGCAACGGCGAAACTTTTTTCTAGATTTTGAAGTGCTGGAGAGGAATCAACCGACAGTAGTATCTTGAATTTAATGACATATGTGAAAAAATCATTACGAAAACTCACTAAACCAGAAAACTTTCAGAAGTATGAAAATAACAGTTTTTCTGTCAAATCCTTCTTCTTTTGAATCCGGTATTAAATTACTTTTTGAGCATTAATTATGGTTGAAGAACTTCTCGGAACGACATTGGGTTTTCGTGCAAATGAATGTCGAACGTAGGTTGCATTTTTAAAAAGAATTTATTCATCAAAGTGATGAAAAACAATTGATTGCATCATTTTCTTCACACGCTATTTGATTAGAATTAGATAGCAGTAATATGTTACAATGCATTACATTAGAGCTTTTAAACTTTATCAGTAGATTATTGTAAAAGCCAAAATATATCGAACATCCGGCTCACGTGCCGTAACGCATAATGAGATTTGAATTTCTTAAGAATTTTGACTAATGGACCTGAGGATAATATGACTACTCTTATTATAAACTGAATTGTGAATAGTGTGAGGTTTAATTTTTCATGAAGAAAATTTAATTTCTATTTGAAATTAATCGAATGTAAATGAGAAAAGAAGCCATGTTCAAATTCCCTTGACATCTATGCCCCTTAATTTGTCTGTTTGCAGACAAGCTGCTTAGGCCATAAAAATGGAATAAGAAAGAGCATAATAAGCATTATATTAAATGTAATAAGCATATTAAATAAAGTTTGATTATATGTACTACAGCCACTTTTAAAGGTAATGCAGCCATCAGTGAACACATAATTCTACAATAACCGATTTATGAATAAACAGCGATTTATGTAGGAACTACAGTTTATTTAGGAATCTTCATTCAATATTCTTAAAATCATTAAAATCCTAACATAATCAATGGTGTTTTATATTTCTTTGAATCCTTTTCCACTGCAAAAAGAAGGTAAACATTCCTGCTGAAAATAACAACGTCATCTTGGAATGCTATGTAAACAATGCTATCCTCCTACTCAGGAAAGATTTTTTTTTACCACTTGGTGCTATGTTATAGATTCTTCTTAACTTTGTTTTCAAAGTAATAGAATCATCTACAGTTTAACTTGGAAATTAATTCTGTAAACATCAAGTAGTAATATTACTAGCTGTTTGAGGACTCTATCTTGACCTTACTACCTTTACATATTTTATATTTTTTTCTAAGCATTAAAAACGCTTACTTAAATAAAAACCAAACAAACTTCTGAAACCTACTTTAATGTAAAAATATCTGATCAATGACTTGAGCTGAAAATATCTAAATATTAGCCTATTATCAAACTATTTCAGTAATAAATAAGGTTATTTTACACTTTCCATCTACATTCAGTTTGTTCGTTTTTACGTCTGTTATGAAATGTTAATTAAATACATTCAAGTGAACATTGAAATTCATTCTTATAAAACATTGAATATGTTAAAATAGTATTTTTCTTCCATGAATATATTTCATTTTTTTTCCCGTTAAGTGCAACAGTTCCTGGAGAGTATGAGAATTAACTAGTTATCAAAAGACGCTGAAAAGCTACTGAAATACTGTAATCTATGTAAATAAACGCTGAAATGTTGAATGCATTATGTATATCATAAGATTTTGTAAAATAACAGAAGCATTTCCTTTTGAAATGAAATAAACTAATGAAAAAACAAGTCACGCCAGTAAACTAATAAGAAAAAAAATCACACAATTTGCTTCTTGAATTAAAGCGAAATAGTACAATAAAATGAGTTATAAGATGGAATATAAAGGTCTGTAATTTTAAATAATTTGCTAAAACAAAAGAAATGTAAGTTGTTTCTATTCACAAGTTTCAAAAACCATCTTTAACATTCATTTCGCAATCTACATTAAATTCAGTATTATCATAAGGCTCTAAGAAATTCATTCATGATATTTCTTAAAAAATCACTTAAAGTGTAGTTTTTCATGTTTTTTTGTGTGGACATCAGTAAATAAAAAAAAAAACTGAAAGCATTTTGATACAAATAGTTGAAACTTCAAACATCGTAACTGTTATTTTTGCAAACAATATCATATGAATTATATTTATTCAATATGAAAAGTATTATATCAACAATTAGATGAGGAAGTGTATAATATTCCTTTTCTTGAACGTTTTGAAAAACTACGGTCTACGTATCTTGTAAAGTAGAAAGTAACTAGTTCATTCAATCTTACACAAAAAAAGATTTGTTTAATCTTATAATATAATTCATTGTTCAAGAATGTCTCTACAACATTTTCAGAGAATATTATTTGCAAAACAAAAAATATATTTCAAATTTATTGCAGTTTTTAAGTTTTTTTTTTTACTGTTAATTGTTATTTTCAATTCGGGAGAACTTGACTTCTATTATTTTTTCTATCATTCTTTAACAATTTTGATGAGAAAGGAATATATTCATTTATTTTCCACTCATCACAAAAGTAAAAACAAGGCACTATTCTAAAATTAGAAGCGATCTACTGTAATGAAATAGTTTTATACGAAATCAAGACCTACTAAAAATACCTAGGAATAATTCATTTTTAGCTACTTAACGCAAGTTATTATAAGATAATTTTTAACGCACTTTATAAATAAAACTTTTAAAAACTGGATACTTTCATTCCTTTATTGTACTACTTAATAATAAACTATTTAAGCCAATTTTAACGTTCAAAGGGACATCAAAGTGAAAAACAAGTAAAAGGGAAAGAAGAAAAGGTGGAATGTGTATTAAAAAATGAACAGAAAACAGTTGCGTTCGAAGTGCCTGAAGCAACACTTGAACTTTCGATAGCCCAACAACAAAAAAAAAAAAGAAAAAGTAGTGAACAAAAACATTATCCTTTTAGTAGGAGTGATGGATGGTCATCGTTTCGAACCCAGGGATGCAAGAATTTTCAGAAAAATTTTTAACTGAGATTCCTAAACAATCAATCTTGAAATGTTTTGTAATACGTTCTCTTTCTTTCTTTTTTTGTTAGAATTTACTATAGATTTCTCGTTAAATACTTTAAACATGAATTAAAAGGAAGTTTCATATATATATATACTTAATAATACAAATTGGATATAGATTTAAATTATACAATGTAATGCAAAAATTTTAAATTATATCTGCTAAAAACATTGATTAAAAATTTATTAAAACTAGAAAGCTACAAATACTACAGAATTGTTTGAAGGAAATCAGAAAAATCTCAAAATAATAAAGACAATCAAATTAAATTTGCCAATTTAACTTAGATATACAAATATTGTAATGAAAAAAAGCCATAAGCATACTTAAGTATCATTTTCTGGAATTTAAGACACACGCATATATATATAACATATATATATATATATATATATATATACGCCAGGAGAAAATGCAAATTATTACATGATGATATTTACTGGAAAAATATATTGTACTAGAAATAGCAATTGATTACATTTTGACGAAATATGAAAGCATAGATCCTGAGAAATCAGTATCCAGGTTTACGAAATCTGGCAACAATAACAGCTCTTATACGACTGGTGATTGAGCCAAACAGCGATTGGATAACATGTACGCTTCTCATGAAGCTTCAACTCGATACTGCTTCTCATCGATTGTAGTGGCTGCCGTATGGTTATGAGCCAATCGCTCGGCAACCATTGAACAAACATTTTCTGTCGGTGAACATATTGATGATCACGAGGGCCGCGGCAGTAGAAGAACATTTTCTGTATCTAGAAAGATTTGTGTTTTACTGGTAACATGCGGTCTTCCAATATTCTGCATTTCAACGCTCGAAAAAAGGGTAGAGCTAAGTGCTGTAACACATCGGAAATGTAACGGTCATTGTTCAAAGTGTCGTCAGTGCAAATAAAAAGCACCAAGACATGTATATGATGGCATCCCATACCATCTCTCTAGGTAATGAACCAGCATGATGATGTAGAATGCTCTCTGGTATTGTGCATTCTTCGAGATGCCACCAAACCCAGATACTACCATCATGATACTATAAATAGACCCTAGATTCGTCTGAAAAGACATCGTCACACCTTTAATGCGTCCAGGTTCATCGCTGATCACATCATTGAAGGCAATCTTGTCAGTGATATAGTGTCAAATTAGCCGAAGTCATGGTCCTTGAACTGACAGTCCATGATGCTGCAATACGTTGTTGAACTGTTTGTGCAAACATTTGATTTCTTGCAAACGGTCCCATTTCTTGAATTTTAGATCTAGGCGTTGTTGTATGATCAACACATGCCATGTGGATAACATATCCTCCCTCACGGCTAATAGTAATAGTATGGCGCTCAGCAGGGTGTATCAAGTGATCATACTGACCTATCGATTATATATTCTGCTGACAGTCATGGAATATCGAGCGAAGTGAGCATCAAAACTGATACACTATAAACTTTAATTCCTTTCGGAAAAATTTTGAACTCTATCAAAAATAGAAACGTACTGGTAATCGTTTCCCTTTCTTGCGTGAGGCATCGCAACAACAAATTTTTAGCTGGCAGGCAAAAACGTTGAAATATAATTTGTGTATGAGAAATGTGCTTGTGAAATTTCTTTATTTAAACTCATTGTAGGTGTCGCCAGCAGTGCCTGCTTTGCATTTAAGCGATGGAAAGCTGATCATTTGCATTTTATTGCATATTCACCCTGCCATATGAATTTCCCATGAGTATCGTATTACCTTCTTGGTATAGCAATTTTAATGTGTGTGTATGGTTAGTAAAATAAATAAAAATTACATCAAAGTTATATAAACATTACTACTTAAAAGGATCTGAGCTAAACTTAAAAGAAAGGAATTAAGTACAATTAAGAATGGTGTTAATGAATCTGTCCTAGACTTTAAACTGAGAAATATGTGTTTAAATTATATAAAGTATCCAACACTTCAATTATTAAATTATCATTAATGGTAGAGACGAAGTAAAATACACATTCAATAACTGAAAATTAATTTAACTTTAAAAAAATGGAAAAGAAGGAAATAAATACATTTAAATAAAAATAATCATATGTATACACAAAAATAATATATGATCTTTAATAAACATTTAAAAAAAATTTAATTAAAAAAAGAAAAGAAGGAAACAAATGCATTTAAATAAAAGCAAACATACGTAAACATAAATATAATCTATACCTTTAAAACAAATTTTTAAAAAAAAAGTCAAAAAGCATTATAGCTTTAGTCTTCACAAGCAATTTAATTAGCACTACTCCAAACCAAAATGGCACGATAATACATTTCAAGTAATCATTGAACAATAGTGATTGATGGACTGATAATTGGATGGACTAATGGACAAAACTAAAGTTATTCACTAAAAATACTTAACTTACCAAAACTAAATATTATTTAAAAACCAACAACATTCAAAAAAATATAATTAAATTTTTGCAATAAAAGAATCTATAAAACTAATGAATCAACAACTTAAAATACGTAAATTAAACTATATTACAAATAAATATCTTCAACTAATGTCGAAAATCAAAATGAATAAATTTAAGTTAACCAAAAAAAAAAAAGAAACATTGTAAAATTATCACATAAAATAATTTTTACTAACATATATAAATAGGCAAAAACTAATAGGCAATTTAACCAAAAATATAAAAAGAAAATAAAAAAAAAAACATCTATTCGCTGATGGCTCTTAAAACTGCAGCTCCATGAAGGAAAGCAAATACAAAAAAGATACTAATTTTACGTAAACAGTATGGTATGAAGAAAAAAGTATTACATTTGTAAGTAGTTTGGGGTTTGCAGAGGTGTGAAATTAATCGAAACAGCTGCCACACCTTGTAGCCAAAACGGTCCTTACAAGGTTAGATATGGAGTCAGACTGAGCTGGTTGACAGAAAAAAGCAACACATTCCATGCTGCTTCAAGTCTGTGACACACTTCATCAACCGTGTTAGCTGGAAAGGGGTAGTGGACGTAAGATGTAAGATATGTACTTAACTGCATTCAAAATACCATCAATCTAAACTAGAGATGGGCGTCTCGTGCACCCATTGGTTGCCCAAACCATCATACTAGATGCAGAACCTCTATACCAATATCAAATGCAATCAGGGACGAACAGTCCCCTAGGAGTCTTTAGACATGTATAGGGCCATCAGAATTATTTGCACATCTCTAGGTAAACCTCAAGCATAGCTTTTTTATTTACCTCAAACAAACTATTTATTTTTGTGCGACTTATTTTTGAAAAAGAGATATATTTTTTATATAATCATGTTTTTTTATTTGTTTTGAAATAAATCAATTAGCTTAAGAGATAACTGTATTTTTTTCTGCTTCACATCATAGATATATGTACATAAATATTGATGAAACAAAAGTTAAATACATATTTATTAGAATTTGTTATATAAACCTTAGCGTAAATGTCAACTTTTATTAAATTTTAAGCAAATATGGAAAAAAATTGAAAAATAAAAAAAAAATTATTAAAATGATTAAAAAGTATTAAAAAAACTCTAATATATGTATTCTTTTAATGTGTATGAAAAATATGTATAAAATAATTTTCCTTTCTTATATAATTAAAATATTTTTTATGTTTGGAAATTCAATGCAGATGAGTTGTGGGAAATTATGCATTTATTTAAAATTTTATTATAATTTGAAAATGAGAATTGATTTTTATTGTCGGAGAATATCTTCCAACAGTATGTGTGTGCGATCTATTCATTTTAAGTTACTTCTCTTTTCGTAATAAACTCAAATATAATTATGTATTAATTATTTAATGATTTAAAATTTAAAGCGTTCCTCAAAATCAATTGCACATTTATTTCTATGAATTAATGTTACTCTTATAATGTGTATATTGCTTTTTAACGGAATGATAAAATTAGCATAGTTAATAGAATGTATATCACACTAAATATTACACTAAATATTTAAAAATAAAGCACAAACATTAGAAATTATTATTACTTTTATTAATAAATATTCAATTCTACTTTCATGAAAGATAGCACTCAAAACTTTTACTTTATTTTTAATGTTTTAAATCTAAGAAAACATTCATTTTTCATAGTTACTTGTATTTTATTTGATAGAATATCACAAGATAGAAGAAAATGGGTGAAATTGTTACATAGGTATTTTAGATTTTGATAAATTTTGAAGAATATCTATAAAATAATTTTTAACCTGGAATGCAAGACGCTTGGAAAAATGAGTTTTATAGTCCTTATGACATATAAAAGGCATTAACTTAAGAAAAAAAATTTAATTAATTCCTAAAGCTTATAAAATCATTAAATATTCAAGAGTTATTTAATACGTTTGTGGTTGATACTACTAATTACAAGATCCTTTTGAATTTACTCATGTTTATAGTTTAAAATTAATATTAAATAATATTATTTTAATTATATGCTTAATTTCTTGGCTGGTACATCGACAATCTTTCACCGAAATAGATAACTCCATCATATTAGTAATCTCAGAAATGCTTTGAATAAAATAAATCTAATTTTTTAACTCCATTTTAATCGTACTAAAAACGTATAATAATTTCTATCAGACACTCTCATACACACATAGACTATCCATTAATTTTCCGCTTGAGAGATTTCGCTTTATAAGAAATATAATTCTTCATGGCCATATTGTTACTCAAATTTCGAAAAAGACTATAAATAAATTTCATTATGATTTCTCACAAAATGTATTAAGGTGAGTATTTTTTTCATTGTTATTAAGGTTTATTATAAAAGTTTTTTATTCAATGAAAGAACATTAAATTTATACGTTTAAAAAATACTGTGAGTGTAACATTACAAAACTTGCATTAGTCTGTAATATTTGTGTGAATAGATATAGAAATGTTACACTATGATTCAATTATTTTTTAAACTTAAAGAATGAGCCATAAACATTTAAAGAATCATGCATACATTTAAATTAATTATGATTATTCATTACATTTTCTAAGCGAATGATTATATTAGTCCGAGAAAAAGAAACTGGGCATATATCAATGATTATTGAAAAAGGTAAAATTCATAACAATATTCTTAACAATAATTTTTTTTTTGTAGGCAGCTTTGATTGATTGATAACATCATTACTTAAATAAGGTATGTTTATAGATTCAAAATTACTTTTTGTATCTGAATGTAATTGAAGCAAATGATATTAATGTCACAATATTGATTACGATTCTTGTTACAATAGTTTATCAAACTTTTTATATCAATAGATACTTGGTGCAGTTTACTCTTCGTTAAAACTTTCTCCAGTTTATATATTACATGTCGTATGGTTTACTTATTTTGTCTTACTCGCTATAGTATTTTCACTTTGAAGTGTTTTGTATTTATACTTCTATATGTTAAATTCTTTTGTCATTTTAGAGTATTAAGGCAATAATTTTGGTATCATTTTGACGATAATTTATCTGAAAAGAAAAAAAGGAACTTTAGATAAAATTTAATACTTAAAAGAATCTATAGTATTTCATTATGTGTGCGAATTTTTATGAAATCATCAAAACTATATCTTCGTATTTATGTACATGATGGTTTTAATTCTACATTGTTTCTTACAATCTGAATTTCACATTTTTGATGGATGGTATTTTCTGTTTTTAAAATGTCGTAATTTTAATCACAATTTAACAGTGTTAATTATTTTAAATTAGTTACAGGGCTTATAAAATTTTTAGAATTTTTTTTCTCCTGAGCAATCGTCTTCTGATGCCCTATTTTACCTAATTCTTAAGAATACAATTTAAATGTTCTTTATAATCAACCGGAATAATTACAACTATATTTATTAATTTTAACACATAATGACCAATTTTAAATAAATGAGCTAAAAACACTGATTAATCAGTTTATCAACTTTGTTCACATCTAAGCAGCTGTTCCTGTAAATATTAGTAGGGAAATATTTTAATTGAATGACACTATATGTGTATAGAAAAGATATAAGTTTTTTTTATTTTATTTTAATATATTTACCCATTAGCGAAAGGGCAATTGAAGAAGTATTGCATTGATTGAAGAAGATTGTAGAAGTAGTACATTTTAATTCGTGTCCGTTAGCACTATATACCATTTCAGTACACCAAATCGAGAAAAAAAAATCCGCCTATGTTGTTATTTTCAAAAGCATGAAATTGTTGCTCTAATGTGCATATTGATTCAATATTATAATAAAATGTGTATACAATTCATGAGAATTCATATGATATACATTTTGGAAGTTACAAATCTCTCAATTAAGAGTGGATTAAAGGCAACATGCAATAAGACTAGAAAAGTGAGTCGAAAATGGTTTTATCCCAGTGGAAATCTGTATAGTATAGATTTTTTAGTGCAATTGCTTAGTTCACTGTAATGAAAAATTTTACTTGGAAACATCACTTCTAAAGTACATTTATTTACAACTTTTTAAAATCCTAAATGCCGTAATTTATCAAGATAGTCTCATTCAATAAATTCTCAAAGAAGTGCTTTGATTTCAACTTATTACAAATCCAATTCTGACTTAACTGCTTTTCTATAAAAGATTATGTTTAAGGATTTTTCTTAAGACTACAAAATAAATATTTAAATCTTATATTTCTTTATCTAGAGTATAAATTTTCAGAAAGGAATACACTTCCAATGAGAGAAGATAGGCTCTGAGTTTCTTCTTTAAAAAGTTATGGCAAATTGTCATGATGATAAAAATATATATATATTGTTATTTTTCTATTTCAAAATCACGTTTATATTAGTAAATAGTGGTGTATAAATAATAGTAATGTAGAGATTTAGAAACCGTTATTTATAGTAATAACATTTTCAATGAAAACCACCGAATGGTATTTACATTTAACTAGAGCAATCTTATTCAGTATCTTTTATTTCATATAAATAACAGTTGTTGCATGAGTGATTTAAAATTTAGATGAAAGGGACAGCTAATTGAAATGTTTATTTGTTCATTCACAGGCATTGCATCTTGATTCAAAGATATGTTACGACTTCGAGCTCTTTATAATATTTGACTTTTTACCATGAAGGTATATTTTAATTTTGAATAACATTTATATATGACTACATCTGATATTATATTTCTTAAACTAATCTATCAACCATTTTCTAAAAATTACAAGTACAATTATAAATATTATACTGAGGAGACTTAAGAAAAAGATCTTAAAGGCTATAAACTTAAGTACAACATTTTCTTAAATACAAAGCTACAGCTTCTTAAAGGAACTTTATTTTACAAATGTTGAGGAACGTGCTTCAAGTTCATTTTCTGTTGTAAGAATCGTATCAACTCAGGGACTAAGAAATATTCGTTTTAGGCGAATTGAAAGTGTATGGTCTTCATAGTATGAGAAGACTACTGTAGTTTTCGATTCAGACTCAACTGACTTTCTGTTATTCTCCTCCAAGTTGATTTCTAGAAAATAGCATTTCCCAATAGTATTCCTCTTTCTTTGAGAAAAACAAATCTAACTTGAACATGTCTCACGTGTCTCAATTGCATTGATTTATCTGTATTTTCTATCATTGTTTTCGGAAACAAATTTACTTCGTACTAGCTTTTGTTCATGTCCATCTGCTCTTTTCGGAATTTCGAGAACAAACAAGATAGAATATTTGCGAATTTTGTTTTCATTTCTGTATTCCTATAGTCATAGAATCTATGGCGAGTTCATTTTTGTTGCAGTTGACACACACACACAAAAGAATACGATATTATTTTGTGTAGATATTCGGTGTGTAAACTGATCATACAGGGATCAGTTTCTGCTGCCAATGAGGTCAATAATTATTTTTCTTATTTATTTATATCCTAATAATACGGTGCACTTGAATAAATTATTAACTGCATTTTTTTTAAAAAATTGAAGATATTAAATTTCAAGTTCTTGTTATTCTATATATACATGTAGTTAAGGAAGTTACCATTAAAATTTACATCAGCATCGCAGAAGTATTTATATGTTACAAAAATATTTATACAAGAGATATAAGATATGTATTCCTTTTTTATACAATTATCATATAAAATACTAATTAAGTAGTTAGAATGAATATAAATACCTATTTATGTCGTATTTTAAAGCTAGTTTTAATAGAAACATATAAAAATGTTAAAAAATTCCTGATTTCTTACTGTCCAGTTTCTCTAATGGTATTTCCTACACTGTTAAATGCACTTTTGATCGGGATTTTATTTCTTATTAACTTAGATCATACGTTTTACTATTTACTTTTGGACTATGTCTGATTTGTAGAGATGTGAATTTCATTTTTCATCTTGAATCTAATTTATCGATATTAAGATAATTTTTGTATTTTTTTTCTCATTATTTTTTTATTTTGTAATGAATGTAATTTGATTATTTTCATGTTAATTTCTATCTAATGCTATTACAAGTAAAATTGCTATACATGCATTAACTGATTCTTAAATCTACTAAATTTAACCTAGCCTTTTTTTTTGTTACAAATGCTTTTGTTATTAAACGTTTTGATATAGGAATTGACTTTTAACTTATGTTTTTTTTAAAAAAAACATTTCCTTTAAACAGGCAGATTTGCGTACCATATTACCATTTAACAAAAATTTCGAAAGTATGTAGAATAATGAATGCAAAATAATAAATTAGATCAGTGCAATAGAAAAATAATTATTTCTGCTTTATTGTAATGAGCTTAATTGAAGTTATGTACATTTAAATAATTTCATATTAAATCACTCAGGGTTCTTTTGACACACTAACTATTTTGATAATTGAAATTTTCAAGAATCATGCATATAATGATCGCAAATCAATTTACATAAATTATCTTAATATTTTAGTGATATTTTGAAAATACAAATTCTTTAAACTCATTTTAAATTAGTTCATTTTTTGAAGTCTAGCAAGAATGATATACACAAAGTGAATTTAAGATAATGCATTTATGTTAAAAGAATTTTATAATACTGTGGCGCCTTTGATAACGATGGTCTTATTAAAAGACTAACTGCTAAAAGCAAAAATATGTCTTGACTTACAACCTAGGCCAATATGTATAAGACCTCGTCCATTATTGCATTTTGTTTCAGTTGCAAACAACAGCTGTCAAGCGATTTAAATGATCCTTATATCAGTTAGTTAATAAATATGGATCTATTACTTTAGACAGGAGCCAGAAAAAAAATAATCAATTACCATCATCATATAGTAGATAATTGTACTTTGGATAATAACGGGTTTGGTTAACGACAATATTCCCGAAACGGATTAAGTAAGCTTTGAACAGTTAACTGCTCTTTATTATTCTCTTACTCGTTCATATGTAGAATTTATTTATACTTTTAGAATATCTAAATTAAGATATTTGTTAGAGAGATAATTATATTATATATACCAAAATAGGGGGAAATTTATATTTTAATAATTTGGAGTGGGTTGATATAAGCCAAATTAAATTTTTAAAGTTTTTATACATACTTTACTTACCTAAACTGAAATTACAAGTTATGTAGCATATTAACTGATTTATTGCTATGAATGTTTTAATCACATGCCAAATACTATGAGATCTTAAAATAAATAAAAAAAAATAAATCGAGATAAAAACCAACGTTTTTATATGGTGGCAAAGTTAATTAATTATTACACATTAAATTCAACAGAAACATATGATAAACATATCAAAAATTAATTACAATTTCAATTTAATCAATCATTTATTTAATATTTTTATTGAATTTTTTTACAATTCATATAAGCCTTTCCTTTTTAGTTTTCAAATATGTTTCGATTACCAGGTCTAACCGCGTGGATGTGAGGTGAGGCTAATTTGAGTATGATTGGCTAAGTGTAGTTAAATCTACATGTATTACGCATCTTACTCTTCTAAACCCAAAAACGTACAGACAAAAGTTGGCATTTATTCACCATGTGAGCTTTGATTCCGAAGGATTTATTGATCCTAGTGCTGCTGTAACACCTGTCTCAAATGTCTAAATGTTGCATTGTTAGGTGAGTAAGAACGATTCTCGAAGTTTGAGAGCTCTAGCTTGATAGCAAGTTGGCTAAATTAACGATCGAAAATACTAATACACATACAGACAGACAAACACAAAGTGAAATGCATAAAGACGTTGTAATATACGGAAATGATCAATCCATAAGACATGCAAATGAAACTAACGAATATCAAGGCATTACACCAGAAATTCCCAGAATTATCCGATTAATAATAAAGTTGGCCGATATTGAACAGTTTTTGAAGCCTCTCATGAAAAATTCGATTCTGAAATAATTTTGTTAATGATAGCTTATTGATTTTTTTTTCTTTTAACAACTCTAAACTTAACTCCTAGAGTAGACAGTTCTGATGTCATTGAGTCCATCTAAATGTTTGAAACATACTAAGAGTGATTTTGATCCACGAAAATTATTAATGCGGGATTCGGCAAAAACAAATAACCCTTTTCTTCCAAAATTAAATAATATTTTTTCTCTGTGTTCCCTTTTTATAAATAACACATCAATCAATAACTCCCGAGACTAACCCAGAGATGGCGCTCGTTGTAAACCAGTAACCAGGTTTTTCTAGAGTACGAACCTTTGCTTGAAACGTGTCAAACTTTTAAGTCGATCGGACCAGAAACAGCTGAGTTATCGAGGTTGGAGTAAAGTCGTTTTGTAGTTTGTTTAAAAAATGGAAAAAACCGAGTTTCGTGTTCTGATAAAACATTGTTTTTTAATGGGTAAAAACACCGTGCAAGCGAAACAATGGATTGAAAAATGTTACCCGGACTCTTGTCCATCAAAAGCAACGATTTGTCGGTGGTTTGCCGAGTTTAAACGTGGTCGTACCGACACAAATGACGCGGAACGCTTGGGTAAACCTGTGGAAGCCGTTACACCGGAAAATGTGAGTGAAGTGACAAAAATTATAATGAAAGATCGTAAAGTGAAGCTGCGTGAGATGGCTGAGATGACACAGATATCACATGGAAGTGTATTTACTATCCTTCATGAAAAATTGAGCTTGAAAAAGGTTTTTTCCAAGTGGGTGCCGCGATTGCTTTCGATGGAACAAAAACAGCAACGAGTCGATGATTCAGAAAGCTGTTTATCGCTATTTACTCGCAACAAAAAAGATTTCTTGCGAAAAAAAAAAAAAAAAAAAAAAAAAAAAAAAATAAAAATAATTGGAAAAAAAAAAAAAAGATTTTGAAAAGCGTTGGAACGATTGTATCACCCTAAAAGGTGATTAACAAAAGGTGTTATGTTGATGAATAAAAAAAAATTTTGCAAAAAAAAATGTTGTTTTCAATGTTAGTCTCGGGACGTATTGATCCATGTGTTACAGTAAACAGGGAAGTTCATTCTAACATATTTCTAGATTAGATTTCTATAGACCGTCAGAAATATTTCATATTTCTGACGGTCAGATTAAAAAATCTCATTTCTATAGTTTTATAGTTTCACATAAAGTAGGATCATCATTCGAGATACTCCTAACCATGAACAACGGCCACTTGAAATTGAACAGTTTCACGCCTACATATTAAACTCTACCGCAATTCAATGTCTAAATTATCACAAAAATATAGAATATTCTTTAATTGCTTTTATTATAATACAGAGTTTTTCTCTCTCTTAGATTAATAATAATAAATTTCAAAACGATTAATTCCGGAGTTAACTTCACTTACTAAATGGAAATACGCCAAAATGATTGTACAGTGGGGGAGAGGAAGACTCTAATGAAGATGAGAATAAAATAAATAAATTGACAATATCACTTAAAAAAGCAATTCTAACATTCGGTATAATGACATTTATCAGAATATACAGATTAAAGGCTAAGGGTTACATAATGTGAAAATGATATATCTGAGGGATGATATAAGTAGTGTCTCATTACTGTGCGGATGCAAAAGCTATATTACTCATAACTCGTAAATGAAAGGGAATACATAAGTTAAGTAAATATGTGTGTGTTGCGAGTTTCGCCGAGTCGGGAGATACAAAATTTGCAAGTGAGTGTAGTCCATCTATAAGAATGCATTTGCGAAAGTGTGCAATTGATGAAATTGTGCATCTGTTTGTGCATATCTCGGCAAAAGTGTCATTTTCTATAAGTCGCCGTGAATAATGAGAGGTTTCCACAGAGTAAGATAAAGCTCTGTTTCCTTCTATGTGAGTAGACGATATTTAGTAGCATTCTCAGTGTACAATAACTCTACGTCTTTTGTAAGTGGAACCAAGACAGATTAATAGTTCTGTTCTAAATTGATACTTGTTGTTTCATGATCGTGAAGAACCATGCATCAATTGCCTCATAAAAAATAAAATAATAACGATAGTCTCAAACAACATGTTCAACATATGAATCAATGATGTATTTTAGATAATTTGAATCAAAAATAAGACTTGTACAGTAAAATATCTTTTGTATGTTTCATTCGGTATTTTAATTCAGTTTATCCAACGAAGAAGTAATAATTTGGAAAAGTAGCTGTTGTACATTTCGTTTCTAAAAGCATTACTGTTGGTAAATGGATTGAAATTTTAATTTTATTTTGAATGTAACTAGAAATATAAAA
Source organism: Nephila pilipes (assembly GCA_019974015.1). Taxonomy (NCBI): domain Eukaryota; kingdom Metazoa; phylum Arthropoda; class Arachnida; order Araneae; family Nephilidae; genus Nephila; species Nephila pilipes. The sequence continues at coordinate 67,245 of BMAW01000995.1, read as the reverse complement.
TCCCTGGTTAATTTATGAAAGTTCAACACATAAAACAAATGGTTTCTTAAGCTATAAGGTATTTAAATTAGTACGCTTCTCAAATAACAATCAATTCTAAGATTATAAAATGAATTATATAGAAAATGAGTATTACATATATTTTATTTGTAGACGTAAAATGTTACATATTATTTGTAAAATATGGATACTTATATAAAATATGTCTACATTAAATAATATTTTTTTGGTTTTACTTATTTTGTTCTTGATATGTTGAGGAGTAATTCAGAAGAATTTTACAAGCAATAAATTAATGCGTGTATAATTACTCAAGGAAAGAAAAAGTAACAAAATAATATAACTCTATTCCCCACTATCACTAATACATGAAACAGAGGAGATATATTTGACAAGAACTAAAAACGTTCAAAATATATTTCTTGTAATATATATGGCCTTGAGATTTACATCAAAACAAATCAATAATAGGAAGTCATTGATGATAACTTGAGCCAGTAGAAAATATTATGGTTATATGAAAGTATTTCATTCCTGAGAACATCAATTTATAGCTGAAGAAGCCGTAAGACTACTTTTTATTTACCGAAACTATATCATGTAGCTATATAAAGTGAGAAATTTTCTTCAAGTAGTAGGTTATTTCTATTGCATCTCAAATAATTATTTTTAATCCAGCAATGAAGAAGAAATAATTTTTCAAAAATAAAAATCTGACATTGAAATATTATGCAGTGAAAATTTATAAGCTATGAAAGAACATAAAATCATAATGAAATTAATTCAACTACATAACTGAAGTTAAGAAAATAAATGCTTAGCATTTGAGAAACAATATTATTATTAATATCTTTATCATCATATTATTATATTTAATATCACCATTTTTATTATTATAGAAAAATTCCATAAAGGGTATTTTAATATATAGTTGTATTTCTTATTATAAATGAAACATTCGAATATTATCTTCTTACATCAATTACTAATATGTTTCCATTTAAATTAATTACCGATTGTAATAATTATTAAATTATTAAAAATGAATGTTGTCTTAAATTTTTTAACACCATGGATTGAATTAAAACTATACCATTCATTCAAAATACCAAAGCAAACATTATAATTCTGGACTTTTGTTACTTATGTATAGATGATATATTTTTCACATTTTCTTCCGTTAGCTATCAATATTTAAAATAATTATGTTTATAAAATTTAGTAAAAAGAATTGCTTTTAATTCAAAGATTTGAAAAAAAAGTCTTAGATTAATGGGTTAGTAATGCTTAAATTTTATGGAAAGATAATTACTTTTTGATTTTCTGAAGTGATGTAAATAATAATAATAATTCGATAATAATAATTTAAAACTTATGAAAATTTATAAATATGTTATTCATATCTGATGTATAAGAAAATGAGAATTATACTTCAGTTTATGTGTTTTTAATAAGTTCTACTGCTTAAAAATTTTAAGACATTGAATTAAGAAATATACAACCTCTGACAATAAAGTTCAGTGAATAAAGTCAGAACGGCCGATCTGGCAACACTGGTGAAACAAAACGCTGAACCTGGGTAGCGACAGGTGTTGTCCATCTGCCCCCAGCGTTGCTTCTTTCAGCTTCGTTTGTGTCCAGTGTAAGACTTGTTTTACAAAGTGCTTGTTTAGTGCTTTGGTTCTTAACTGAGAATAGGAAAATGAGCGAACAAAAGATCAATTTAAAGCTTTGGTTTAAGCTTGACAAGACATCAAAAGAAACTCATGCGATGCTGGTACGTGTTTATGATGTTCAAGCATTGTCCATGAAGTGTATGTAAGAGTGGTTCGCCCGTTTCCGAGAAAGCCGGGAAAGTTTTTCTGACAACCCTCGTAGCGGAAGACTGGCGACCTCCGTCAGTGACGAAAACATTGAGATAGTGAAGAAATTACTCTCGAAAGATCGTCGATTAACTGTGCGCATGATAGCTGATGAACTGCAGATTGACCGTGAATCCATGCGACCAATCGTTAGCCAGAATTTAGGGATGAGAAAAGGGCCACATCACTTGACTGAAGATCAGAAGCAGGCACGTTTAGAGGCTTCACAGGATTTTCACGAAACGATGGATGCGACATAAAATTTCTTGAATTGTGTTGTCACTGAGGATGAGTCCTGGTGTCTTAGGTACGACCCTGAAGTGAAACGGCAAAGCATGGAATGGTGTTCTCCTGTATGATTTCGTCGGAAAAAGGTCAGAGTAGAAAAATCATCAAACGAAAGCATCAACGATGCTCATCGAACGTGATACGAAACGTGACGAGGCTTTTGAACTCCATCGCAAAAGAAGACTTTTTGCAATGTCTCCAGTACATGTATAGCAAATCTGAGCAGTGCATTGTCATGGGAGATGACTATTTTGTAGGACAGTACGGTAACTTTCACTAATATTCCATCTACGTTAATGTTATAGGACTATTCACCGAACTATATTGTCAGAGGTTGTATATTTCTTATACAATTTAAAGAATACAATAAATATTATTTCCCCTTGCACCCCTTGACTACCGTTCATAGCACATATATGTGTAAGGACTATCAGATAAGAATATAATACTATATATCAAAAAGTTATTTTATTATATAGTCTAAGGGTTCTGAGAAAAATAAACGATATTATATGGACATACCCTTATTATTATATCAAATATGTGTCTATGCAAGTTCTATAAATATTTTTTGCTTATCTTTCCCCCAAACAAACAATCTATATATGCATTTCACATAAATGAAAAGGATATAAAATACAAATTACAGTAATGAAGTAAATAAATATCCTCACATATAGTCCAATATGATTATTTATCCTGGTGCATTCCATTATGGTATGAATTTTGAATTATATCTTAAAATTTTATACAAAAAAGGGCAAAAAAAAATTAATTAATGCACTAAATGGCATGTAAGGAATGTTAAAATAAATTTAGTTAGATATTTCTTTTTCTTGAGGATAAGAAATGACTCAGGCTTAAAAGATCTTCACTTTTTTAAAAATTTAAATAAAATGAATTAACAGATATCCAATTCATAACTCCATACTATGAAATACATATATATTAACACACAATAAAGAAAAATAAACAATAAAGAAAAGTACACAATAAAGAAAAATACACAATAAAGAAAAATAATTTGCATTATTTGAGCACAAAGTGGTTATAAATACAAACACTTTACATTTAACATATGTATGCATTTTTAAATGCAGAACCTAGTCTAATAGTTCTGAAATTAAAGTCAATAAAAAAACTTTCACAATAGTGCATGACACCACATTAAATAGCATTCGTGAATATAAAACGTATGTTTTTAATAATATACTTGCAAAGTAACAATTGTACGGATGACTATACTGAGGCATGAGACAGCAAGATATACATGGATGGCAGAGAAAACAATGTAAAGATTTGAAATCTGAATTATTATTTTTACTGATATGGTGTTGGTCTATAAGTAACATAGAAATCAACAAAACGAAGTATAATATATGTACTTATATATTTTACATATTTTAACAGTATTTCATACCAAACTTTTAGTAAAATATATTCCAATTTTACTGGTGACGATGTCTCTCTTGTCTCTCACAATATTTCCATCAATGATTGATAATGCCACGATATGGTAACTTAGAGCTTTTACAAATCAGCCTCCCATTCATTATAGCAATATAATATGCATTTTGGTACATGGACTACACATTACCTACCTGAAATAAATGTTAGCCACCGGAAATTATTGTTTGTTTCATTAGATGAACATAATTATGGATTTCTTTCCAATATATGTAATCAAAACGGAATCCTCACTAAGTAATCAAAACGGAATGTGGGACATTGAAAACGTAAGCATTTCTTTTGGAGCCATTATTTAAGCCAAATTAAATCATTCCTGCCATTGCGAATTGAGTTGTGATGTTCTATGTGTCACTATATGTTTAATTTTACTTTTAATTTAGTAATCAGTGACCTGCGCTTCAGAACACTATCTTAAAATTCCAATTCATAATATTTACAGTGAAAGGTTCAAATTAAAATGAAATGTCCTCATACAATGTGTAAGTCTGCTTTTCTTTTTTCAGCCGTAGATTTACTTTATGAGCGAATAATTCGTGTCATTATTCGATGATCACAATCTGAAAACATTTTTTTCTGTCCACATTTCTGAATTCTCTGCGCAACACATGACAACAGTTTTCATAAGTGTTCATAATATCAGTTCCGTTCATCCAGATATACCAGCAATTTGGATATTTTAGATACTGGAACTAAGCAAAAAGAGTAATTATACATTTTTACATATTACTTGAATATCATAAATATTAAAATAATATTATAGAGCTGGTGTCTTGTTTGTTGAGTAAACATTTATGTAGATGGTTAACTTCTAACACGATTTGTACATGGTATTAACAGCAAATATTAAACACTTTAAAGAAACTTCTATCTCAGTATAAGATTCCTTTAATTTGTCTACCCGCATAATTTTAAACCCCTACCCGTAATGCATTTGAGAGCAAAAAGTCAATTATGAGTATAAATAATGATCATTAAACTCTTACTGCTTATTTATTCTAGTTTAAAAATTATGAAATGAACACATCATTAGACTCTGTACGAAAGTAACTATATCAAAATACATATATAAAAATTCTTATTTTGTTCCATTAAATATATTTCTCACATCATTGCCAACTGAGAATGATAGTGCCTATAGTAGTTAAAGTTTCTATGTCATTAATTCTATCTGAAACAATCAATGCGTAAACATTTAGCATGAGTTTATTATGACGAGCAGACTAAGCAAATGACCGAAGGAGAAATGCTAGCACAATTCATTTTTATTAGGGAAGGAGCTCTAAAGAAAAGTAAATCTCTGAAATCTAGTGTTAAATTAACCCGGTAATATTATTGGCATTATGACAGTGCAAAATGTAATGAAATTTTGTATTAAATTTAAAAATGAGAGGATTAGGGATTTGAGAAAAGAAAGAACTGATCGATCTTCTACTTCAGCGTTTCGTTTTGAAGATCTTGACCAAAACAGACGATTGACTTACGCAGTAATCGAAAATATTTTAATATTTTATACGGCGTAGTATAGGATGTTGTTCAACAATGTCTGAAAGTTATTACTATTGAAAGTTATTATTATTGAACTATTGAAAAGTTATCAATTGGAGAGTTCTTCAAGAAATTTATAGAAAAGACAAGAACTTGCAAGTAGAAAATTAAATCGATATTTTTATACTTTAAAAAGGAGAATTATTTGGACCAGAATCTCTGCTAGTGATGCAACAAGTGTATTTTATTATCCACATATGAGTAATCAAGGAATTCGAAATATCCTACTTCTGATGCCAAAACATCGAAACATTTATAGGGTCGGATGAAATGGCAACCATGTATTGGGACGTGTATGGAATGAGATTTGTGGAATATGCCCTTCAAGGTACAGCAATTAGGCCAACTAGATATCAGTCTACCATGATATTCTTTAAAAAGGTTTTTCGCTGCAATAGTCTTAGAAAGTTCTACTAGTTGCATAATACAAGGTCACTAAGGCTAGCAACACACGAATCTTCTTAGACTCGTTTTGTTGGAATACTTTGCCTTTCTGATTTTAATTTATCCCTCAAGCTTAAAAAACATATTCAAGTATAACGTTTTCCCTCGCATAATGATATTAAACATTCAATCATAAGTCGGATCCATAATCAAGACTTGTCTTTTTACTATAAAGGCTACAATTCTTTTACGTGCTAGTACGTTAAATCCCTCAATAAGAAAGACAATCAAGTAGAAAAAGGCTGTAAATATACATTTTTTTATATTCCGTACTTGCTTCATTGTGTATTTAAAAATCTGAAAATAAATAAAATAGGGAGTTTTACTGATATAACACTGATATTACTGAATATATACTTTAATATTTTGGTAGGTTGCATAAAAATGAAATGTAAACATTTCTTTTAAAAAACATATATTTTAATTAATTTAAATTTCATAATGCTCTTACAGATATGTACGATATTAAATCCCAATATAAATTAAATATGCAGAATATTTTACGAACATTACACTACTTTTTCTTGAAACATTTCACATAGAATGTTATAGTCTTTGTTTCTTTTTTTGATGTGCATAGTACAAAAAAAAATTTAAGATTTTTCAGCCACAGTATTAGTTATATTATCTTTACATTGATTTACCTGGCCGTGCTTTTGTTTGTTTGTAACTTCTGAAATAGTATATGAGCCGATAACTTCTGATTGTTTTGCAATATATTTCTATCTTAGGTCCTACGCTAATTTTAAAATATAGTCTCTTCTGCTCAGAATAAACCTTGTTACTTCTTTAAAAATTGCATTGATGTAGATTTCACGGAATATTTTCTTACCATATGATCTACAACATTGACTCCAAATTTTGTGGAATTGTAGAAATGTATTATTTCGGGTGTTTTCTTCCCATTCTAGGATAATTTTTAATGAAGAATGAAATGTTCTAAAAAGAAATACATATTTACCAGTCAGAAAGTTTCAGAAAGTTACAAAATAAAAGAAATATTATAAGTTAAATAAACCTAACTTAAGCAAAATTCATCAAACAATTGCCAAAGTAATACACACACACGCACACACACATATATATATATATATATATATAATTATTATTATTATTATTATAAAATAGAAAAAAGTAGATAAAATACGCAAAATAATAAGGAATAAAAAATTTGAAAACTTTTTTTATAAATTTAAGAAACCTAAGCATTTCCCCCTAAAAGTACGAGCTTTATAGACCTATCTATTCGTATCAGCAAAGCCTGAATCTGCTGCGTTGGCAGAATACCTCTAGAAAACCAATCAAAATCTGAAGCTAGAGCAACATATAAGAAATATAAAACGAAGTATACAATTAATAATCTTACAAATTAATAAGTTAAAAAATACAGTAATGCATAGAGAAGTGAAAATAAAAATTCCTAAAATCAAAATGAAGCAAATCCATCTATCATACGTTTTCATAACTAAATCAAAAGAAAAATTGTATAGCACTTAATTAGTAAAATTAAAACAAATTAAAATTAAATAAATAAAAAATAACTAATTAAATGAAAATGAAAAAAGGAAATTGAAAAGCATTAATAATCAAAAGACAAAATAGAAGAATAATAACTTTAAAAAATTTCACTTAAAAAATGAAAAAAATTAAATTAGGCATTAAATAACGAAAAAAAGTATAAAAAAAAGCAAAACATCAGAACAAATATAAATTAACATTGGGAAAAAATAAACATCACATTTCATTCAAATAATAAAGATATATTTTTAAAAACTTATCAGAAATTATAACCCCTCAAAAATAAAAAAATGAATAAAATTTACATTTAATAAATTTATAGCTTTTATATTTTAAGTCTTTTTTTAAGAAAATAATTAAAAAAATCTGCTTTAGAACAAGTAGGAAAGAAATTATTTGAATTATTTTGAATATTTAAAAGCAGATTAATTTGATGTTTCTAAATAAAAATTATGTAGAATGTTTCTATATAAATTAAATCTGAAACTGCTATTAAAGAAAGTAAATTTATTAATAGGGAAAGGATAATAATCTCTCTTATCATATATGTTACTAAAATCATATTATTTTCAATTTTTAGATTAAAATCTGAAAAATTGGTTTAATAGGATTTACTTCAGTTTTAGATAAATTTAAGTCACTTTTAAAAAAACTGAGAATAAATATATCAACCTGACTTAGCTTCATGGGTTGAGAAAAATTTGAATTTTAATGTCATCTATCCATCTAAACAAATTGAAATTGTTTTCCAAAAAATATATATTCATAAAAACGAATATATGTATTAGAAAGACTAGTACTAATATTATTTTCTTGAGATTTTTAATTTCCTTATATTTTACCATTATAATCAATAAAATTTTCTCTTAATACTAGATTAGTGAGAAATTTAAATTTTTTATAAGAAATACAAATATTAATTTTTAATTTTTAATTAACAATCAATATCGATTGAAATAAATAAATCATCAAAATCATAATCAAAATGCAGTAAGTATTCTTATCATTTTTATAATTAAAAATTTCATTACAATTTTAATGATAACAGTATTATTGAAAGCAAGTATGCTATTTTAAAATATTTTACCAGCTATGGTTACGTAAGCATTTAACCATTATTTATAGTCTTAAATTCTGCAAAGGTTCTTATGAAATTTAGGATATACCCTATTGCTAACCTTTGATACGCTTGCGAGAATGCTACCCATTTGTCTTCAATACTGAGTGAACTTCGGCCTGCATTTAACATAACTTAAAAGTTAATATATATATATATATATATATATATATATTACAAGCAAATGGTTTAATAATTCTAGATCTTGTAAAAACTGAAAATTGATAATTATTTTCAAGGAACTCTTTACACATATAAGTGTGATGTTTATCGCACTTAGCTCTAAAAAGCGTTGACAGAATTAGCGCATCATTTCCCGCTATTTATATAGGAAAAAAACTTTCTTTTTTTATATTGAGATTATACAGCAGTTTAAATGATTTTCGAGATATTTAAGATTTCCGTATAATAGTCCTTGTTGATGGGTGCCAAGTTTGCATGTTTAGACGTTTCTTCACCCAGAGTGCAAGAAGATCTTCATTTAATTTTGTAACGAAAGTCTTTCTTGATAAAACGTTTTTGGATTTTTGAGCTATATTATATACATATAGAACGTGTACATTTACTAAACTAATATTAATCATCCCATAAGATGCACAAAAAGGCCACTGACGTGTTTTTCGACTACATGATATGTTGTTACACATCTAATCTAATGTGTCCACGACCCCTTTTGTTGAGTTATAAAATTCTATAATTTCCGGTTTCTTGCTGTCTTGATTAACATTTGGTTTTTCATGGAATGTAGACAGAAGACTAACACATTTTTTGGTTTTGTATTATATGACAGAAGAGTTTTGGCTTGGTGAAAACAGTACATTGAAGTTCCAACACTTCGAGAACATAATTGTAGGAGTTCAGGAGGAATTTCTCTTTTGTTTTTTCTAAGAGTTCCTACGATTATTAAGTTCATTGGCTTCATCAAATTTTTTCAGCTAAGAGTATTGAAGAAAACCAGTTATCTTTGTTTCATTCATATTAGTCCTTTTAATGCTCCTGGTTAATTCTTCGACAAAGTAAGATGCAAGAGGAATACCTGTTTTTTTTATTATGAGAACACAAATACGATATTGCATTAACCGTATAGATCGTTCCTACATCACACATCATTTCTATTTTAATCCCATATTTAGCAGGCTTTTTTGATATATGCATTCTAAAAGGACACCTTCCTCGAAAAGCTAATAACTGTTCATCAATAGTAACATATGATCCTGGTTAATAAGAATCCGTATATTTCTTGATAAATTCATCCCAAACCTTTCTGATTGGTGAAAATATATCGTTTTCTTTTCTTTTTCCTCTAGATTCTGTTGCATCAAAACGTAACAATTCAGTAAAAAGTGGAATTTCACTTCACTCATTCCAGCTTTGTACCGCTGACCACACAGAGTTATATCAAATAATTCACTTGAGGCTAAAAGATTATTTTTCATTGCCATTGGCAAAATAAGTATTCGGAAAAGTACTTTAATTTCATCAATACAGGTTTCTGATACTACAAATTTGTGTTCAGCATACTGATCTTTTTGTCTTCTAATTACTGAAATCATATGCGAAAACAGTTTTTTCCAGCATCTGAGGAGTAAAAAACTGGTTAAAAGTTTCTAGGAGACTGTAAAGTAATTTTGATAAATTCTTTGGACCTTGGATAAAATGTATAAAGTTTCATGCTGCTCTTCTTTTGTTTTTGACTTAGGAACAGATGCCATCTTGGATTTATCTTTATCAGTGAGCTGAATTTTACCGGGAAATAATATAGATTTGTAACAGGAATAAAAACTGTTCGGGAGTTTTTCAACCCAATCGATTTTATTTGATACTTCCGCATTAGCCTCACATTTTATATTTTTATTTTCTTCATCCTGGATTTGTTTTTTAAGTATCGCTTTTCCTTCACCTTTACTCTCAAACGATAATTCGTCATTTTTCATCCCTGTCGGTATCGTTAAGTTCCTTATTTTGAATTTCAACATAATCTTCATTTTCTAATTCACCTTCAGAAATATAAATCACTTCATCACTTAGCTCTTTAAATATTTCATGAATAGCCTTACGTGTATAGCCTTACGTGTGCCCTAAAATTTTCTCCGCGAAAACGCTTTGTCATCTTTACATACACGAAGAAAAAAAAAACCTAGCCCGATTCTGAAATGCAAACGTTACTACTATTTAATCGTTTCTCAGACGAACCATCCTCTAAAAACGCTACACTTGGAAATATTTTGAAAAGAACAAATATTCTAGAAGCCTCGGTCATTTTAAGGTATTGAGTAGCACGTTCAATTTCCTGTTTTAGAGGAAACAGTACAAGGTTTTTGTTATCGACTTCATCTACCAGACCAATGCGTAGCAATACAAGGTTAAAAAAATATGAGGAGAATTTAAATTATATTCAATGTATGACCTATTTTTATTTTTGTACAAAGCTTTAATTCCATCAATTGTTTCTCTGACACTATTATTAATTTTAATAAAAGCAATATTACTACTCTATTGCTTATTATTCATAACATTCTTTCCAGATAATAGTAAAATTATTAGGGACCTAATTAATATAAAGAATAATCAATTGATTTTTGTAATTTTTACAGAATCTTTTAGATCTAAAATTTTAATGTGCTGTCTTTAACCTTAAAATAATTATAAAACATATACTCTTTAAATAACTTAATAGTTAAATTAAATTTATAATCCAATTTAATTAAATAATGATCACCCTCTTCATTATTTATTCTCTTAATTTAATAATTATTATTATAGATTATAATCCTAAAAGCAGTACCCTTATTCATAATATCTCTAAGATTTTTATCCCTAACAAAGTTTTGATTATCAGTAATCATATGTTGATTCTTGTATATTACTTATAATACTTCAAATTAACATATTTTATCAGCAATAAAGTTTACGACTATTATAGTTGCAAATCTTATATATCATATTTTTATTAAATTTGAAAGCTTTATCTTAACATGAATATTATTAATAGTGAAAACTTTTATGCTTATTAAGAATGTTGTTAAAATTTATAATATCATAGAATTCATTACATAATTAATAAGTTTTATTAATACGTTTCATGCTACAATATCCTATTTTTTATTTTAGTAATAAAGATCAATAATTTTATATTTATGGAAAGAATAATTACAGATATCTTCAGAAATATGCAGCCAAATACTATCAATTTTATTAACGTTTAAAAATAATTCCTAAGAATTTTAATTTCTTTTATACGCAGACCAAAAAGAAAGTATTTAAAATACTTTTAATATTGAAACCCTTATAAAAATTTATTATTTAAAATGCATATTTTTTTAACAGAAGAGTCTTCATATCCATACATTTCCTCTTATTATTTCTGGACTTGTTTTTTTCTCTTATTAATAAAATTATTGGAAACATTTAGCATATTTTTGCTACATTTCCCATAAAAGTAAATGTAATATAGTAAAAAAAAAGTTCATAATATTTATGGAACATATACAAATAAGAAATACAAAAGAAATGTTTTAAATAATATTTTTTATCGCACCTTCTAACAAACAAGGAGCAAAATTATGTGAAACAAGTACAAAAAGTACACAAAGTATGACATATAACCTACATTTATAAGATTAAAACAGTTTTATGAAAAGCAAAAACAAAAAAAAAATAATTATAATTTTTTAAAATATTTCTTATAGTACTATAAGTTTTCGATAATTACTCATCGGTGACATGTAAAATGTAAATATGAAACTTTTTACCTACAAGCTCTTAAAAACTAGTAATGGCTAACAGAAAAATTTAGGGTATCGTACAAAATTCAAATAACTAAAAAGAAAAGTAGAAATATTTTTATGTCTCAAGTGTGATACTTCTTTCAGACGTTACTAATATTCACTTACAAAACACTTAAAACTTAAGTGGATTAGAATTCATGCGTAAGCTTGCGTCACTATTTTATGAGTGGGAAAGGGAATTCTTTAAGTATTTACTTATTTACTTTTCTGAACTGTTTTGAAATGCTTTTACTTTCTACATTATTCAACAAGACGTGCGTAATATAATTTATTTTAAGTTTTGTCTTACCACAAAGCAGAACTTGGCTGTATAAGTATGTGTTTTTAAGAGCAAACAATATATTTTTTCAGAAAGAAGAAACAGCACTTCTTGGCTTTCCTAACGAGTGAAATTCGCAAGCTTTAAGAACTCTTAGATGAAAATAAGGAAAAAAAATCATAGAATTTGCGATAAAACAATAAGTATAATATATTAAATAGAGTATTATAATTTGTTGAAATGCTTCAAGCTCACAAGTTAACTACATGAAGAAATTAATAATCCAGTTTGATTTTCTCCAATAAAGGATACTCAAGCACCACTTATATCTAACTGATTTTTAAGAAGAGTAATAATTTTAATGACGAATCTGTTGTTTGATTTTAAAATGATTAAATTAAATAACTAAAAAGTAAGTAAAATCATCATGATTTTAATTTGGTATTCTCTTTAATGCAGTGCATTCTATGAATTTTGTGAAACCTTATATCAAAAATAAAATAAAAATGTGATGACATTATATCTGTAAATGAAAGAATTTTTTATGTTAAGCGTACATATTTAAAATTTACAACAAAATATTACGAATAAATATTCTAGATTAAAGCGTGCTATACGGTGTAAGACTTAGAAAATTACTTAAGTTTGCTTTGCTGAATATAATCTTAAGATCCCTACGTTTGAATGATGAAACACAATTAAAGAGCGATGAGTAAATTTAAAATAAATAACCAAGTATTTACACAGAAAATTTTTTAATATATAGCAGAAACGAAGAAAAGAAAAGTCATGTTTGAAATGTATTTAGCTCATTTATTTTTAATCGCCTTTAAAACTTTGTTCATTAACAAAGTTTCAAGAAGCTAAATGTTGTTAATCCTTTAAGAAGCCAAGTTATAAAATAAATATTACTAACTATATCATTATTTATCGTTTGCCACATACTTTTGCATTGATTGTAATTTGAAGCAAATAACCGTTATATTATTACTATGTGTATGGAAGCCTTAAAGGCAATAAATATAAAAAGGAATGCAACAGGTACTGAAGAAATTTAGACATTGGCATAGGATTTGAAAATAAATGTTGCTGTGTGTGAAAGCAAAACATATGTCTATACCATTCACTTTCAAGAACTTGACCTATTTTGCTAATTGTGATATAAATGATGATTGATTCAATATGTTTCCAAACTGCAATCTAACCCCACATTCAAATGCTTCCCTTACGTATTCATTGTTGCATTCATAAAAGAAATTTAGTTCATAATAATACAGTAACTATTCATCGGAATTAAGCTTTTTAAATGCAATTTTTAGTAAACTAAACAGAATCAAATTTATATCATATGAGCTAATTTTTTGTAAAAGCTTACAATCATTACCAAGGGACAGTTAATAATTAATTATTTTCAGTTGATTGATGACGTGGATGATTTAATAAACTAGCCCATTGCAGTGAAAATAAACGTTTGAAAATTCAAACAAAAATAATTACGAAACATTTGTTCGTTCAGCTACGCAATGTGTTTAAAAAAATTCAATGCGATGATGTAACATAAAAAAAACTAAACTACGTTACAACTTTTGATTGATAAGCTGATTAGGTAAGCTATTAAGATACTTACAAATATATTCAATATCAGAAAGCGTTAGATATAATTTTCTTTTCCGTGTTATGTCTTATTCATTTTAAAATTCAAGATGCATTTTGGGCTTTGATTAAACATATTTAATTATAAGTAACTTATAACTGTATTGAAGAAATATAGCAAATGTACGAAAACACTTTCAAGAGCATAGTGAGATAATAGTTATATTTATTTAGTGACATTCTATTAAGCTTCAAATTAAAATAAATGCATCTTATGATTTTTGGAAATGCAGAATATCTTTTTCACCAGTTATAAATTAGTAAAAAGATTGAATATTTTACTATTTATAGGAATTATAACACATGTTACCTTTGTATTTTTTAAATTATATTGTTAAGATTCAAATATGTTAATTGCATAAAAAGCAATTGCAATAGAAATATTTAAGCTCTTCACATTCAAACTGATTAAACCGTTATGGGTTCACATATTTTATACATACTTCATTACTCTTCTATATTAAGATAATTTTTAAATACACTGAAGCTTAATCTCAGTTGAGTTAAAAGAGAGCAAAACTATTTCTTTTCAATCTGATTTGAGGAATGTGGGAAAATTAACATATATTTGAAATGTGTATGAATATATGTTATTGTGCACAATCTTTTCTAGAAAATATTTGTAAAAAATGGTAGCTTTAAGTAAATATTCCTTTCTAAGCAAAACCATTGATTTTTACTCTAAACTTTGGAATCTGTATACCTTTGTTGGACAAAAATTTCGTCCCTGGAGAATTTTTCTCCGGACGTGTGTTACATAACAGCCAGAAAAAATCATTTGTAGTCTGCTCAGAAACCGCTTCAAATTCCTTAGACTCATCTCAAATGCTTAATATCTAAGAAGTTGCACTTAAAGGATTACATAGAATCAAAGTTTGTACTTTCATACATTATTTCGGTTAAAATAGGCATTTTACTAATTTAGTACAAATTTTATTTTCATCAAGCTCCCAATATAGACAGCCTGTATGTTATTTTGTTCAAATATTTTCATAATATGCACGTACTGCTGCTGCTGCTATTTATCCAAAGTTACTATTTATACAAATTAGAGCATGCATATGTATGCTTCACTTAACATGCTTCGTATAAATTAATTTATGAATCTATTTTTTGAGAACGTCACCTGACTTTTAATTTAAAAAAAATGGAAATCAGAGAAAAATGATGACAACAAAAGTCACAACATATAAAAGTATAGATTTAAGAAAAATTCTTGACATTAATTTGTGATTATTTATTAATAAAGTATTTTTTATATAAAATATCCCGAAAACTTTTATGTATTTTAATAAGAAAAACGTTTAACTCGTGCTATTTGCTGAATTAGAAAGTAAGTCAGTTTTCAAGTGGCAAGATATAAAGAATACGTATTCTACAAACCTAAATATTTTAAGATGTTTGTTAAGAATAAAGAAAATAAGAGTTCCGAAATGTAAAATATCTCATACATCATCAATTTGCGTGTACGATATCAAGTCCTCATTGACTAAAGAAGACGTCAGACAGAAACGTTCGTACGATGACGATCTGACACTTGTATATATTGCTTGTACAATGATGTAGAATGTCCGGATGGCTGTGAAATTCGTTTTGTTATTCACTTTTTGAAGCAAGAAATATGCAATGCTTCGAAGTATAGGGATTAATTTGTGAGATGTATGGTGATACAGTTTTAATTGAGAAATTAATTCAAAAATGGGATCGATTATTCAATTCAAGCTGAACGAACATACACGATGAAGAGAGAGAAGACAGGAATCAATGAATCATTCATATTTTAACATTGATCAGGGACCATATAACTCACATATTATGGTACTTGCGATGATTCTGGAGTAGCTAACGATTTCACGCAAATGAAGAAGATAAGGACGTCGTAAAATCAAAGATAACGTCATTGGTAGTCACCTTTTTAAACTTCTAGCATTCAAAATCTGTATCTCTGCACCATAAATGCCTTAACGTACTGGGTAACTGTGCCGAAAGTTATAAAACGCTTAAAACTCGTTTTTAAATATGCCTCTTTGTCTACATATGCAAGTTATTTTATATCAAATTGGTATTTACTTTGCGAAGATCCTTCGTATTTGTAATTTCTTACACAGTATGCTATTGAATAGAAAACTTGAATGTATGCAATTTAACTTTTAACTACAGTAACCACCTCTTCCGCAGAATGCTCGACATATTTTGATTAATATGTTTACCTTTAAAATTAAAAATCTACATTTCTGTTATTTTTGCTTTCCTATTGCAGATATTCGACTATTTTTATCCAAAATTAGTGTTAAAATATCTTTGGAATCATTTTATAAGCATTAAACCCTTTCTTTATTGCAAATATTCATTATTGTTCTGAATATCCGATCACAGTAGATGTAATATAATTTTTTGACAAAGTTTTTATTAATTACATATTAATGTCCCACTTAGAAGCAATACGAGAGGTATTTACAATGAACGTAATTTTGAATCTCGATCAAGTAGCGAGAATGACACCTGGGTTGGAACATACCCTTTCCGAAACTTCCATACCACATCATTGGGCTGATATGAAGCCTCATCAGGTTTAATGTACATCATTTGCCAACATAGATAATACTTACAGTCAGTCATCATATGATGTTAAATCTAAAAATTCTTATTAATTAATTTCTTTAAATATTTTTTCTTGTTGAATGAGGTCATTTCTGAGCCGTATAAACATTCTAAGAAAATGTCGTTCTATCCACAACGTGAAAGGAAATAAATCTCTTTAATTAAGTATAATTTACTCCAAATATTTAAAAAATGAAAATTACACTTTTATTTAAAAATTTTTAATTTAAAGTTTTCAGAAAAAAGAAGGAAAAAAAAAAACAATTCCTCAAATATTGATCTAAAATTTTTACACTTAAGTATAAAATTAATCTTACACTCACCTTTTCCATTAAAATCACATTTGATAATGTGTTCCTATGCGCAATATTATTATTAAGTAAATTATCTGAATATATTGAATATTGGAACTAATTCTGTATCAGAAACACAGTTTTTGAACTTAAGAAAAATTTTACAATTTGAAATACTTTCATTAATAACAAAATTCAAATTTAGATTCCGTACGAATTTGAATTTTAAGTACTGAATTTTTGATATATTTTTTTTATTTTCTTTGTTAATTTTCTAAAAAAAATAGTTTTCCTTTTATTTTTTTAATATCTAGATTAATACATAAAACATAGATCTATCATAAATAAATTAGGTGTAGATCTATATTTATTCAATCATAAGATTGATTTTTTCCCATTTTACTTTGAGTTTTCTGGAAAACCATTAGAAAAGATCATTGGAGCGATAAAATTAAGAATTAAATAAGTATTTACTCAAATCGCATCAAAAGTGATAAGTATTACTATGAATAAATTGTACTATAAATAAATAAGATAATGGTGCAACAAATAGTATTAAATTACTTGTGAAATGTCCCATCCAAATGTGCAGAATAACGAATTATGCAGGATGTGCATCTGAACGTGATAAAAAAGACAAACCCCCACACACGATCCTACTGCTACTTCAACAGACATAAACGGTTCTAATGCTTACTGGGTGCAAAGCCATGCCAAATTATTTCGTTGATACGAACAACATCAAAGTTTAGTAGTATGCCAAGTAACTCCTATAATGGGAAATCAAGTAATTCCGGAACTGCTGTGCTCTTCTAGGATTCGAGGTCTTGATAATAAGCGTTAAACTATTCAGTGTAAGCTTGCTATTTATCTAGAAGGAGATGTTTAAGTTTAAGCGTCGAGCATCATTAATGTAATAAACGTTAACACACATCACAACTGGATTGGAGATGAATACATCTTACCTATGTTCTCTCTATCACACCCAACAGTGCCTTACAAATGAATATTGCTGAGCAAATGTGTGGATAACAAGATATTAGCTTCAGTTAGGAAAATAAGAGAAAGGCAATTGGAAGAAGAAATTATCTTTCCATTTAAAAAATAAATTGTAAATTTATAAATTTTTAAATTTTTATGTTTTATAAATTATTCATTCAATTGTTTTATCTTTTTGCATAAATCTTTGATATAATTAAGTAGAATTAAGTATTATTTCACTGTTTTTCCAAGTTTTATTCAAAAGAACACACTTAATAAATATAACTGTAAAATTGGCTTTTTTTATTGCTGACAAAAACACTTATAGCTAATTTTTTTTTAAATAAAAAATCATATTTTATTGAAATGTTCATGAGTCCTGTAAACACATTTTGCTGTCATAAAACTTTAAATATGTATTAATGACTGAATTTCATAACAATTAACAAAATTTTAATTAATTATCTTCTAGCTTCAATTTCCTACATGGAAAAAGGAATAATACATTTTAAGAATACGTGTCTATAATAAAAGTCAATATTTTTCAATTTAAAGAATAAAACTTTAAAAATTAATTTTATGATTTCTCATAAACCAAGTTGAAATAATATTACTCACGCATCTCAAATCTTGAAATAAAACAATAATTAGAATTATCTAACATGATTATGAAGAAAATTTTAGAAAGTAATATTTTAATTTGCCCATAATTTCAGGAGAAAAAAATTGTAAAGTTTAATTAATAAATTAACTTGAGATACAGTTATTACTTTAATTCATAAAGCTCCTATCTTTCTATGATTAAACATTAATATAAGAAATAAAAGTATGGAGAAAAACCGTTATTAATAAATAAATGTAATCTTGAAGCAATTTAACAAATTAATGCTTTAAATAAGAATGTTTAATTAGTAAAACAGAAAATGAAAACAGTGATATCTGTAATTACAAAAGATTGGTAATTGAAATAGAAAAGTTTTGAAACCAAAATAAAATTAATCATGACAACACCCACCCACTAACCCCATATATATATATATATGTGTGTGTGTGTGTGCATTTATTTTTTATTTATTTAAGAGGGATGATCCTAAAGTAAGTACGTTTTGTCACTTTTTTGAAAGAGCACATGGTATACCAGATGAAAGAAAAAACCACTATAAGAATCCACTCAACATTGCTGGTTCAATGACAGAAATAGTGTCAGTAAAGGAATAATGACGCATGGAGAAGAAAAGAGAGTATCAACACACCAACGGTTCCGAGACGTGACTCACAAAGTGATCGGCACTAGAAGTGAATGCTGATATACAGTATGAATGCGCACGTGGAACTAGTTATCCATGAACTCCTGCAGACCGTGTATGGTGAACAGGTCATGTCCTGAAGAATGGTTAAACGCTAGCGTTGTATGTCCAGTGAAGGAAGGCAGAGCGTGGACGAAGTAAGAGTCACTCCACATCCAAGAATGATAACATTTCTAGGGTACAGGGCATGGTGTTAGAGGATACGGCCATAATTGTGTCAGACGGTGATGTCCACACTGCATATTGGTAATGTCTAGATTTATTCGAAACAATACTAAGGTGGCGTAGGATGTATGACAGTTCCTTACATCGCAGGGCACGTAGTTTTATCAGAGAAGTTTCACCAAACTGACTTCACACAACGACAAATGTCTTTTGCGACTATGTAGATAAATTATACATGGTGTAGTTCATGATGATATGTTTCTTTTTTCAATGCAATAAATTTTTCTTGTGAAAAAATATGACGAAATTTACTTTTGGAACATCCCTCGTATTTTTGGCTCTCTCTCTCTCTCCACCAATCTGTTTCTCTATTTAATCATCATCATTATTATTATAATTATTATTATTTGTTTTTTTAATAAATAACTTTCCTCTAGATGGTGACAGATGATAACGTAGGTTTGCCATCCACCCTTTATTTCTTATTATATAAAGTAGCATTAAATATAAATAATATTACTTTATTTAATATGTTAAATTTTGCTTTTTTGTATTTCTCTATTTTGTATAACTTTTTATGACACGTAAGTGTAACTAATATGTATATTTTTTTTACTTCCTTTAAATCAGCGAATCAGATTTTTTACTTTGCCAGCTAATATTTTGAAAGTTGTAAGGAATGTATAACGAATCAGTGTCACCTTTTGCACTTTGAAAGTAATTGCTTTATTATAGTAGATTTTGTGTTATTTATAATGGAATAATTTCAAAGTAATTTGTAATATGTAAAACATTTTATTTTACTTCGTTATGATTATATGGGCCCACATTTGATAATTATTATGACTTATCATTGGTAAGTATTTGATATTTTATTTTTCTTAGTTTGCTTACATTTACAGTATAATTTATGGTTTGGATAAAACTATTTTAGTTAACATTTTTAATTGATATTCAAATAATTTTAGTTGATCTTTTATGTGTACTTTTGTACTTTTCAGCGTAATTGTATATTTTCCTACGTTTAACTTCTTTTTTCTTGCGGTTGAATATTTTAATTTTAATATATTAATATGTTTTATAATATACATCACAAAAGTGATATAGTTTGATCTGTAATAAACGGCATAAATATATTTTATTCCATTCTAAAGTATAGAACAGAAAAAATTGAATTTTGTCCATTTTTCTAAATTTTGCCTTTTCTATTACTTTGTTTTGTTTTTAATTGTTTGATTCTTAAATAAGAGTAGATTCTCTTGTTTATTTAGGGATTTAGTGCTTTAAATATGAAATAAATTGATTATTTAAGTAAATTTTCTTTAATTGTCATAAGCATTTCTTAATTTGATATTTGGTTAGTTCTTTAATTTTTTGGTATTCTTCTCTTATTCATTTTTGGTTTTGGTTTCAAATATTTTTCAAATGTCTGTGTTTTTTTAAATGTAGTTTTTGTATATATATATATATATATATATATATTGAAAAGAAAGTAGATTAAAAAATCAGAGAAATAAAAAAAAATATGAGTAATGAAAAAAAAAAAAAATATTTAAAAAAAAAAAAATTATTTAATTAAAAAAAAAAAAAATATGTAATTTGAAAGAAATTATAAAATTTAAAAAATGGAAAATAATATATGTAAAGTGTGTTAGTATGTTAAAAAAAGGTTGTTCTGTAATTATTGGACAAACTATCCTCATTATCACAATATATTTCTTAAAATTACTGCAAAACCAAAGATACCAATTGAAAAGTATCTGAATATAAAATCTTAAAAATTGTACGGTAAGTAAAAATTTCGCAACTTTTTCTGAATTTATTGATTTTTAAATTCTGAATAAATATATATATATATTATATTTAAAGAACTGTTTTAATTTGGTTAAACTGATTTTATAACTCTCTTGAATATTTTTTTCTAATATGTCTCTATTCTAATTACTTGTTTACATAACGGATTATGTTTATATATTTGAAACACTTTGTCGTAAAATAATTTTTGTAAGAAGAAAGGTTTGAATACATATCTGGCACAACCACGCATTTCCATTTCCAAGCCAGAGAAACATTTTAATTAACTGTCATTTTTGAATTTTCTTTCTTCTTGACTTCTGCTTTGTTGTTTTTGGGATTGTTTTATCTGTAATGACAATTGTAGTTATTATACATATATATATCTTAAGTACTGTTTTTATATTAATATTTTACCTATAGTTAAATTTTACATTGATGTAGTGGGGTAATTTATAATTAATGATAAGATTATAAATATGTTTATATTGTATTTATGTAAATATATATATATATATATACTTGTATTTGATTATACTTACCACAATTTAAAGACTTTAATATTTCTTTTATCTTCTTTAATATACAGTTTAATAACTTCATTTGAATTATTTTATTTTGTTTTGATAGATTTAAGATATTTCTTTTAAGTGATAGTGTTTACTAACTTGGTTTTAATAACATTTCTAAGGATATGTAAGAATAAAAAAATATTTTTTCTATCATATGGATTCCAAAAACTTTTTCTTTTCTTCGGGATTCCGATTTGTAAATGTTAAATGAAAAAGAAAATACATTTTAGAATGACTAATCATTCATAAGATAAATTTCCCGTAAACTCTAGGTTTGTTTAACTGTAAATTAAGCATTACTATTAACTATACATGAGTTCCTTGAAGGCATTCAAACACACATTTTCTATCATAAAATTTGTTTAAATGCTTGTTTTTTTTACCCAAAACGCTTAGAGTAATGATTCTCGTAAATAATCATCGTGAATTCATTTTTGGAGAATTATTCACATCCAGTTGAATGTAATACCCCATTTATCAGAAGACTCTTAATGGTTAACTCTGTTTTTAATATTAATAGCAATGGTATAACATATTTCATTTGCCGGGGAAACAGAAACGCAGCATGCCGAATTTAATGATGTATGCAATGAAAAAATTCGTATCAGAGGCTGAAGAAATTAAAATCTTCCACACGTATAAAAATGATAAATTTTCTGTTCAGTCCCCTTTTATAATACTTTATTTTGTTACTACATTTTCCTAAGAAGAGAGGAACATATTAAAATAATATTGCTGTTCCAAATACAAACAAAAATCTTAGCAATTGTTTAGTATGTAATAATTCGAGTAATCTTAAAAGTGTTGTAATAATTTATTGTTTTATATCCCTTATAATTTTTCTGTGCAGAGCGGCATAGCACATTTTTGTTTATATTTATATCATTGGACATTTTTGTTTATATTTATACCACAAAAAGATAAATATAACTTTTCGCCGTAACAAAGAAATGAAATAAATGTATCGGTTTTTATAAGAAATTGACTCTGAAATATTCACTTTAGAGAGTTAAATATGTACATGTATATGTGAAAAGTGAAATTTATCAAATTACTTAAAAAAAATTTCATTTCAAACATTGAGTTCTCATCTTCTGCATAAAATTGAAATAAAAGTTAATTCTACCATGTATCAAAACTACAAAATAGGACAAAAAATACATTTAAAATTTTAAAGAGTAATGTTGAAAAAATTCAATTTCTGAAGTTTTCTATCAATCACTAATATATATAAGTTTTCGTCATAAATTAAATGAGTTAGAAGACATTTATAAATAAGTAGTAGAACATGAAAAAAAAATAATGATATTTATAATGTAAATATATTTAACTTACTGGAATAATATGTCATCTCATGAAACTTATCGTAAAGGAATAAAACGCCGTAGGTAAAGAGATAAGAGAAGAAATAAAAATAGGCACAATCAGCAAATAAAAAACAAATGATATTAATAATATTTATGAAAGCGGAATAATGTATATAAATACAATACCTTTCTAGTTTTACAAATCACTCGCGTATATATATATATATATATATATATATATATATATATATAAACACGCGAACATATTTGAGAGTAGGTGTATATTTATAATGTAACATATGTATTAGCAAACTATTTCAAGTACTTCCTGAATTCTCTCCTTATTCACTTGTAGGTTTTTATTATTAGCTTTGATTTCTTACGATAGTTTCTGATTAAATTAATCAGATTTAGCGTAATAACTCAATCTCTAGATATCCGTAGATTTACCGCCTAATGGAGATTTAGCCTTATAGACAGATTTCGCGAAGGGCATTTTTTTCGAAACCTATTTTTCTTTCGAGAACTTTCATTTTAGTGACATTGATTGTTTTATCTGCAAAGAATCTTTGAGTTTGAGATCAGTGACCAAGATTTTATTCTTTTTTATGACTGTACAATTAAGCAGCAGATTCCAAAATCTGACAAAATTCTTAAAGTTTTAAGCCCTAGAAGTGAAAAAAAAAACTCTAATGTTTAAAAAGAATTGGTTTTTTTATCTCAGTAAACATTGATATATATACAGTAGTGGCCAAAATTTTGGACCCTTTTGGAAATTCTTATGTTTTTGAACTTTGTATGAGTATAGAAACCGTTACGTTTGACAAAATGTAAAGTCGTATATATCATTTTAAAGCAAATTTAATACTTATTGAAATAAATTTAATACTTTTAATTAATAGTTTTTTTAAGAAAAGTTGCTCCACATCTGTTGATGACAAAAGATTATGTCTCCAAGATTGTAGCATGTCATCAACGGCCATCAGAAGTTATTTGAATGATGCTGGTGTTTCTATCAATTGAAGAACAATCAGGAGAAGATTAACTCTTATTGGACAAAAAAGGTTGAATTCTACGAAAAGAGCCTTATTGAAATTTACAACACAAAAAGTGAGGACAATGGGCAAAGGAACACATTAATTGGACACATGATCAGTGTTATATGGAGCGATGAAACTAAGATAACGTTACTCGGTAGTGGTGAATGAAAATATGTAAGGCGTAGAATAGGAGATGAGATTCATTCTCACTGCAGTTACATAATTGTGGAAGAACCACTTAGTTTTATCATTTGGTTATGCATATCAGCAGATGGTATTGGTCGCCTTCATGTCATCAATTGGACACTAAATGTCAGAAAATACATTGACTCTATTCTGGAACCAAAACTTCTAACTTCCATCAGGGATCTCTTTCCCAACAAAGCTTCATCTATTTTTCCGTAAGATTTTAATCCATGCCACATACCAAAATTATTTAACGTATAGTTTTGTACAAAAAACATTGAATTGTTGTCCAGGGCAGGAAAAAGTATGATCTCAATCCTATCGAAAACTTTTGACACCGTTTGAAAACTCTTATCCAAATTTTCTGCCCATCAAATAAAATGTAACTAAATGAGTATATAATTGTTTTCTGACATCATGTTATAACGAAGGAAGAGCTTCAAATTACGGAAGCTTAACGAAACATCGATGTCAAGCTGTAATAAAAAATAATGACTACCCTATTAAGCATTCATAACTCACTGCAATTATCAATATCTAATATACATCGGAAATAATTGCTGCTTAACACTTTTTGTATTGCAAATAATTGAATTTAGTATTTTGTATTGAATTCAGTACTAAATTTGCTTTAAAATGATATACACGACTTTGCATTTTGTGAATCGGAACATTTCCATAAGCATACAAATTTTAAAAAAAAACAAAATTTCAAAAATCTCCAAAGTTTTGACCACCAATGTATATATGTATGGAGGCTGTTATGATTTAACTTGAATTTGTAATAATTTCTCTAAAATTTAATTCAATTTCCTAATTTTTCCCATTCTCCCACTTAAAAGTAAAGAGTTTATTCTTATTTCCTAATACCACTTCTTTTTAACTTAAATTTTTGCAACCACGCAAACTTAAAACCTGCAATGCAGCTTTTCCCACAGATTCAGTACTGTAAGGATAGTTCAGAACTAGGCATTTTGTCTGCAGCTAAACTGCCTAAGAACCTTGATCTTGAACTAATAAGACCATCCCTTGTATATAAAGAAACGCAAGGAAAAATCGTATCTCTTTTCACTTCGCCCATACAAGCCGATACTATGCTGCTGATTTCTTCACAACAATGAACTACTCTTCTGTGCTCTTGAATGGCGGAACTATATCTTCTACTGAAAGGCTATGGTCATTTCTATCAAGGAAAATGAAATAAAAAAATCTGCAGTAAGAATTGAACATTACCTCGACTTGTTTTATTTAAGTTCAAATTGATAGAAAGGTGTAAGTCTTTTCATAAGTCGGTTGGATGAGTGTGCTTAGTCGGGATGAACGTTAAATTAATACACTAATTTATGCTTTTCCATGAGAGAGTGAGAGAGAGCGTATCTTGCTGTTGACAACTGCCATTGAGAAAAAGAAAGAGAAGACGGAATATCACCGTCGATTTTTAAGGATTTTCTTTTACAATTCTATCTTCTGAGAGGCGCCTATATGTTCATCCTATCTTATTTGTAACTAAACTAAAAAAGATTTCAAATGTGAGAATACATATTTCTCCAATTTTGCAGCTGAATCTACCAGTTCCATGCCAAAAGAAAAAATATGCTCATAATGATTTAAGAGAGAGTTGCCTTTCTTTAATGAGCATCTGTTTCAGCTGTCTGGTATTCTCCAAAAGATACAGTCTTGCTACCAGGCGTCTAACCTAAATATCCCACACATGTTTGGTAGGATTTAAATCAGGGGAACAAGCTGGTCAAACCATTCAGCTGATATCCTCTCTTTCTAGAAGCCCTTCAAAGGCACAGGTCCTGTATTTAAGTGCAATGTCTTCCACAATAATAAAGTCTAGACAATTGGCACTTCGAAATAGACCCACGTGTTGGAGGATAATTTAATCACACTAACGATCTCCAGTTGGTAAGCCGCTGTCGAAAATATGATCATTGGGAGTAATACCAGGACTATCTTGACTGTCTGTTTCTCTCAAATCATTATGATGTTAGGGAGATGAAACGATTCCCAATCTGTGTCCATATCATCTGGAGTTGAGGTTCCTTTCTCATACTAAAACAAATTTCATCAGAAAACAAAACGAGACTCCATAAATGAGATGTACACTCTTTGAGCTCTTGATGCCAGTTTAAAAGCTGCTGTCGATGGTCTTCTGTGACTCCTGAGACGTATAGAGAACCCTATGTTCGTCTTCTCAGGAGAGTAGTTGGCCTTGATTTCCTTCTAATCGATGACAACACGCGGCCACATATAGCTCATCTGGTCGACGAATTTTTGGAAAGTGGGGATATGAATTGGCTTACAAGATCTCCAAACCGCAATCCTTTACAGTAAGCCTGGAACGCTCTGGGGGAGGGCAAATGTAATTCGCAAGCCTCCTCCGAGATCCATTAAGACCTGAAAACAGCATTATTGAACGAGTGGGCCAATTACCAGAGGGACGTATTGACTTCCTCATTTCCTAAATAAAATAACGTGGCTAGACCTGTATATCTGAAAGAAGGGATCATATCCCTATAAGCTCATTTTTTTGTTGAATTCTGCAACTGCTGATCCATACCTTGTAACTGCGTTGCACAATAATGAGTACATATTATAACTGTTGAATGGTTATTTTTTTGTATTATATCAACCCTGCGTAAAAACCAAATTTTATAAAATTCTGTTCAGTAGTTCTAGAGATAATCGACCAAATCGGGAAATTCTCTTAATTTTGAACACACTTGTATACGATTATTAGATTTCTGAAATAAAATAGGGCTTTTTGCATTCACTTACATTTTTATTTTAAAATAACGTAAATAGTTTTTTTTTCATATTTTTAATTGATATAAATTTTAATCCTTAAGATTATGGATTTCTGTTAAACGAATTTTTTCGGTGAAAGTCAAAATTTTCTTGCATAGCGCACTCACTTCAGAACAACTTACACTAAGTGACAATGCCTTCTTAACATTAACATTTGTGCCAAGGCAACATGGTGCACACCCAGTCATTAGTTTTAAATATTAATATGGAATGTATACTCTTTAATAAGAATTGAAAGTATTTCCAATCATCTTCTTTCTAAGTTAAATTTTTGATGAATTTGCTATTTTTTTTCTTTGTTTTTGCCTTTAAATACATATTTGTATTTATGTTTAAGGAAAAAAATTGTCATGGACAACTACATCTTTCAATTCAGTCAACATAAATTATATTGTGAGAAGACTTTCGTCCCATTTAATTTTGTCTTTTAAAACAGTACACTGGTTTAGTTGAGATCAGGAAAATTGTCCGGATTTTAATTTCCTGTACTTCAGTTATCATCTTACGGAAAATAAATGATGATAGATTCTACACAATTGGATATTTTTTAAACATGAATCTTCAAATACTTATAAATCAAAATATCTGCAGAAATTTACAATTAACATTTATGTATATAAACAAATATAAAGGTGCATACACGAAATTAATTACTAATTATTCGATGATTCATATTTAAAAATATAAATTTGATCAGAAACACCCATTTATCTTCTCTTTGAAGAAAACTAAAGTGCAACTGTTTAAAATTTGATGTATTTCAGGATCTAAAGAAAAAAATATGTAAGATGTAAAATATGTAGTGATTATATGTAAGCTGCCTGAAACACCTGGCTTTGAAGTTATGAAAAAACTAATGGATTTTAAAAAACTTGTTTTTTTCAGTTGCTATTTTTATCAATACATACAAAAAATTCCCTGGTATTGTATTACAGAAAATTGATTATTATTGTTTTTGAATAGATTAAAAGTTTAAAATATTTTTTATTTTGAAGCGTTCATTTTTTGACAGATAATAATGAAATAATCCTTATTTTTAAAAAAAATAAATCTGTTGATTAAAATAAGATAAATGAAATGATATCATACATTCATTACTTTTACATATTATATGAATTTAATCAAATACTTTACAGAAATTTTATTCTGTTTGATAATTTTAATGTGAAGGAAAGAAAATGTGATTTAACCATGTGAATAACACATGTATGTGAGCGGATAGAGTAATTTTTCCAACTATATAAAATTGAAATTTCTACTCCCTTCCCACAATTAGTTCAGGCTTCAAATTAGTAATAATGAAAAGTGTGTGCGTTTTCTATTTTACTGTTCGAAGAGTCTGGTACTACTATAAGTAACTAAAGTTCGATTAATTAAGAACGACGGACCATTTAAACAAAAAATAAAGTTTATTAAATCCAAACTATATTGGATCTCGCATCTATATGCGAATCAACAACCATACTGTTTTACTTCCAATGGAATTCTACCAAAAACAAAAAGAATTCTCCCCTATTACAAGAAAGAGCACCATCTAGTGGCTTTACTATAAACCTTTCTAGAATAATACAAAATAGACAGTGGAATGAATATCCTACCCGCCGCTAAAATAACAATTTCAGGAAAAGAAGCTCAACAATTTCACAGAAAATTATAAATGCAATACATACAAGTGCATTACAACAATACACTTTATTCACAAATATAATTAGTATAAATGATCAAAAATATAAATAATAGTAAGCAAATACCAATTTTGTAGCAAAATATTTAGAAGTTGAAATAAAACTAATATTATCCTTCAATTAATCATATTAATCACTTTTTTCTATTGGTAAAACAGCAATTTTTGAAATAGATCTTTTAAAGATACCCTTTTGTGTTTGAACATTTACCACTCTGATATTATTGTACTTTCTAACAAAAATGTCTATCATTCTGCCCATAATCTATTTGCAAGTGGGAAGGTTATCCTCCTTAACAATTACCATATCACTAATATTTATGTTGTTTTCTGTAATCATCCACTAATTTCGTTGTTGCACAGTATTTAAATAATTATTTTGACACTATTTCCAAATAGTTTGTACTATTTTTGTAATCATTTTCCAAAATTTAAGTCTATTTTCTTGAGCATTTGTAAAACTCGGTTCGACAATATCATTCGACCTGTAAGAAAATGGCCAGGAGTTAATACTTCCAGGTCTTCCATGTCATCAGATAAAGATGTAAGTGAGCGAGAATTTAAAATTTCCTCAATCCGACAAGTTAGAGTAAGAAACTCTTATTGGTTAATTTTGAATTCCCTACAATTCTTTTGAAATGATATTTATAAGACTTGACTCCTACCTCCCATAAACCTCCAAAGTTTGTTGCTCTGGAAGGCAAAAATCACCATATAATATCTTCTGATGCTAAAAAGTTAAACAGCTCATTATCAGATCTTCTCATAATTTTGTACAATTTTTTAAGTTCTACATATGCACCTACAAAGTTTGTTGCATTGTTAGTAAGCAGTTGTTGCGACTTACACCTTCTAGCAAAAAAATCTCTTTAAAGTTGCGATAAATGCCTCGCATGTCAAATCACACACTATATCTAAGTGAACTACCTTTGTTACCATACGAACAAAAATACAGATATAAATTTTATGGTATGTAACTTTTCTTTGTCCTCTATATTTAATGAAAAATGATCCACAAAAATCAACACCAGAACAATTGAAGATAAAATTAGAATTTACTCTATCTTTATACAAATTGCCCATAGTTTGTTCTGCTGTCACAGGTTTAACTTTAAAACAAATAGTGCATTTGTGGACAATTTTTCTACAAATTTCTCTACCATTTAAAGGTCAATATTCATTTCTAACACTATAAAATAAATTTTGAGGTCCCAGATGAATATACTTCTAGTAAAAATGTTATATGATTATCTTAGTCAGTTTATGGTTTGCAGGTAAGATCATAGGTTGCATCTGATTTACATTCAAATTACTATGTTGGAGACGACCTCCTACTCTTAATATATTATCCTTGTCTAAGAATAGATTCAAGGTCCTAAGTTTACCTACTAGTGGATTGCCCTTGCGTAGATTATTGAGGTCTGCCCTGAATTATCTTACTGCACAGCATGGATTATGGTTATTTTAACTTGCTGTAGCTCTTATTGAGAATTACTTTGTACTGGGCTTTGTGAAAAAATCTGAAAATATAACTTATAACGCGAATTAATTTTGAAAAGTTATTATTAACACTCAAGAGAAAATCAAGGAATATGTCACTGGTAGTAAAAGTCATTGTTGTTTCAAGGTGAGTTATTTTGAATTCCTGAAGGTAATCCTCATCAGAAGAAGGATCAGGTCCACTGAAAGATTCAGCAATATCTTGATAAAGGAAGTCTGGCCCATATCACCAGAATGAATGGCAATTAAATCTATATTGACTCGTCTCTAAATAAGATCTGCGGTATTTGAAGCAGTGTTAATCCACTTCCAGCAGAAGTTTTTTGTGAGATCTTGAATACGGGAGACTCTGCATGAAAGTAAAACTTTCAACAAATGTGGTGAAGAGTCAATCCAAGTCAAAACTATGGTGGAATCAAAGTATAAATACACAGCATTAATTTTAAAAGAAATAGATTCAAAACCCTTGAACACAAACCTTGAGAGTAGCTGAGCTGCACAAAGCTTAAGTCTAGGAATAGTTAACACTCTAATTGGTGCAAGTCTTGATTTGCAACTCGGTAATGTCAATTTAACATCATTTGAGTTATTAACCCAACGAAGTTATATTACTGCTCCCTGAGCATCCTTACATGCATCGGAGAAACCATATAGAGACAGAACGTTTACGTTAAAGTCAGTAAAGATATAGCGAGGATTTTTCAAATTCTTAAGTTTTGGTAAGACACCTCAAAATATTTCCCAAAATTTTCCCTCTTTCAGAGGAAGTTCTTGATTCTAATCTATTTTCAGAAGCCATAACTTTTGGAGAAAAATCTTAGCTTGTACCATTACTGTTGCTAATAGACCCAAGGGATCAAAAACGTTATCAATTTCTGCTAATGCATTGAGCTTGGTTATTTTGTTCTAACTTAGTGAGATGGTGAAACTAAAGTTATCTTCCCTAGCGTTCTATCTTAAACCAAGAGTCTTAATACTTTCAGAGTTATTTTCCTCTAAATTTTTTTCCTTATCATGAAAGGAAACTTGTTCCATCATAACTCTTTCATTAGAGCACCATTTATGCAGTTCCATGCCACCACACTTTAGCATGCCAATCAATTGGCGTTGAAATTCCGTAGCAGAAGCAATATTATCCGTTCCAGTTAGAATATCATCAACATAAAAGTCCTTTAATGCAGCTGCAAAAGCAAAAGGGAATGCATTTTTTCCACCAATAGCAAGCTGTTTCAAGACTCTCGTTGCCAGGTATGGAGCAGATTTCATTCCATACGTAACTGTTAACAGCTTATATATCTTAGGAATTTCTTTAAAACATTTGCTCCATAAAATACACTGCATATTGCACTGACTAGGGTCGATCCATATCTGACGGTACATTTTATTAACATCAGCTGTGAATGCAACTCTATGTTGACGAAATCTGATAAGGATGGATAAAAGATCCTCATGCACTACACCTCCCTTTGGAAGACAATCCTTTAGAGATACTCCATTAGAGGATGGCAAAGATGCGTTATAAACTAATCGAAGTTTTGAAGTTTTGCTATCTGCTTTATAAACCCTATGATGAGACATAACATGCTTCAAATGATGTGAAAAAACGTCCTTTAATTCCTTTATATGTTCTAGTTTTTCATACTTTTCCATAAAATTAGAGTAGAGGGTATACATTTCCGGATTAGAATACAAACATTTCCTTAAACTATTTAATCTTCAGTTTGCAAAACCCAAGGATTCCCCTAATTCTAAATTTTCTTTTATAGGAAGTCCCACATTGAAATTTCTACTTTCATCTCTTTGATATGCGTTTAAGAAATGCTCTTCACATTCTATTTCTTGTTTACACTTTGAACTGGGTTCATCTAAAACTGATTCCAGTTCTCAAACCTTTCTCAGTGTTTCTTCTATAGCATTTTCTTGAGTGAGTAACCTACGATGTTGCATTTTTGGGGAGTCCTCTATGGCACCGATAAATATGTATCCAAAAACTGTTTCCCTAAATGTTAAGGAGAGAGCAGGGATGGCAATTTTACTTTCCATTAGTAATTAAAAAGAGTTCTACTCCTATCAATAAAACAATCTTTCCAGGCTCAAAAAAGAATAGATCAGCTAATTTATTGATTGATGGAATTTCCAATTTTGAAATATCTAGTTTTGTCACTAGTAAGAAGTCAGTGATTTTAAGTACTATCAAAAAATCTAATCCAGCAGAAAAAGATCAGTCTTCGTTTGTTATTAAAGTATTTATTTCCTTTTTAATATTAATCGCACAACCAGAAAGACCTGAAATCGGAATATTAACTTTAAGTTTTTTCAAGCCCAGCAAGTCTGCAAAATTTGATGTTATACAACAACACATGCTACCACTGTCAAGGATCGCGCATCTCTTCTGAAAGTGACCATTCCTGTCTGAAATGTAAACAGTAGTTGCTAATACTATTTTTCTTTTTTCCGAGGCAGAACATGACGTCACTCCTTGGGAGCTGTTACCCTCCTCGGAAGGCGTTTCGGAAATTTCCGTTTGTTTCTCCCCTTCGGGAGAGGGATCTTGTGACCTTTGACCCCGCAATGCTAACTTAGTCCTATGAAGTAATGAATGATGTTTCGATTTACAAGTGATACAAGTAAACTATGAGAGGCAATATGCCACTTTATGCTGACCAAAACGAGTCAAACATAGATTATTGTTTCTAACAAATACATATCTTTTTTCTGGAGTAAGATTAAGAAATGATTCACATTTGTATAGTGTATGGACATTCTTACATAATAAACATAAGGCAAAATTTATACTTGGGGATTTAATAAATAGTGTTTTAGCATGGTCTCTTTTTTCAAAATATTATGATCTAACGGAAAAATTACGACTAATATTAATTCAAACTAAATATCTTTTTTCTAGAAATTCTATTAAATCATCAACATCTGGAATTTCAGTGGTTACAAGTGACAATTCATATTGTTTACGCGTTTCTATTGCTAGCTTTTGTAAAATAATATTTAACTGTAACACATTTGATAACTGCTCTTTTTCATAATTTAATATTTTTAAGATTCCTAGTTTTTTGTAATACAATCAAGAAATCTTATCAATCTTATCAAGTTTATTATAATTAATTATATTCTTAATATGATTATTTACTATTAATCTCTTATTTCATAACTTTCGTCAAGAACTTTGAAAAGCAATTGAAAAATTTCAACAGACGTTTCAAAATTTTTAGCTTCACCCTTTAAAGCTGCTCGCAAATAATACAATTTTTGATTTTCCGATATTTTTTTATTATCTGCAATTAAGGTTTGAAATTGACTTTTAAACAAACCCCATTCATCAATTTTTTTCAGAAAACACAGGAAGTGGAATTTCGGGCAATTTAATTGCTACGTTTGCTGAGGCTTCAATTTTTTCAATATTATTACAAGTATGAACAGCGTCATTTGAATTTGAATTTTTAATTTTACAGTTATGAAGTAAGGTTGTTGTATATCCGAGTCCATCTCAGCTACTGAAATTTCAATTTCAAGAATTTCTTCATCCGTTGCAGATTCAAAATACTCAGTCTTGAGGTCATCGAACTTTTTCTGCAGTTTTTCAAGCACCCTTAAATGAGCAGCAATATCCGCTGAATCATTTGTTTCCTTCCAATTACTTAATTTTGTAATCTTGGCTTTAATATTTCCCTTGTTTCGATTAAATGTAGTTATATTTGAAAACATAGTAAAATCCACGCACTAGTAATCACACTAATATAGTCCACTAAGCTCTAAGGCCAAGACACCAATATTCAAAGAACTTTCGTGCTAATTTTCATACATGTAACATTATATTTCAAAATTCATTAGTCGCTGGGTTTGGCTCGGCGGACCAGAATGGTACTGCTATAAGTAACTAAAGTTCGTTTAATTAAGAACTACGGACCATTTAAACAAAAAATAAAGCTTATTAAATCCAAACTATATCGGATCTCGCATCTATATGCAAATCAACAATCGTACAGTTTTATATCCAATAGATTTCTACCATAAACAAAAAAAATTCTCCCCTATTACAAGAAAGAGCTCCATCTAGTGGCTTTACAATAAATCTCTCTGAAATAATACAAAATAGACAGCGGACTGAACACGGGCGTTATGGCTCATTTAACACTTTCTCTAGAAGGAGAAAAAAGAAGTGCTTCTCAGGGCGCGCGGCTTCTTAATGCGGAGTGTCAAGCTGTGCCCATACGATTTTAGATATTAAGCCTAATTCGCGAATAAAATCGGCTGTACATTAGAATAATTCAGTTTTTACATATATTATTGAAAATGCATTAAATTTAATATATTTGAAGAAAAAAAAGATTTCAATCGAAAATTGTATGTTTTTTACATAAAATTATTACATAAAAATCATATATTTTAAGAAAATTTCAAATATATTCACATTTGTTTCAAAAATTTCATGGTGTAGTAATGTATCACTACATGAAATATTAAGATATAAAAATGTGTGTGTGTGTAAATCTTATTTTGCTATATGGTATTTTTATGAAAAAATATTCTTCAAAGCAGAGTCTAACGTTACATGTCTTACAAACATATTTTTCATATTTTGACGCTTCACGCAAGCTTTTGAGCAAAGGATACATCTTCTTCTTCCTTTCCCCCCCATTTAATGGCTATGTACAGATCTGAATTATTTTAGCTAACATCACTGTCAGATTCATTCATTAATTCCCAAATCTCAGAATCAGATAATTACTTTCTTTTCGTCATGACTGTTGCTATAAATAAAAACCGACCGAATGAAACGAGCGGCTGAGAGCATCTGCTACCAAAATCAATAACCCCCATAAACCTCTATAAATTCTTATTATAACTTCTAAGAAGCAAGCAAGAAAGAAAAAAAGTAAACCGAAAGCAAGTGCACCCTTTAAATCATATTACATTTAAAGAGCCACGCCGCAACACGTGCTTTTAACAATTACCCCCTCCTCCTGGAAGCCAGAAGTGAAATCCAAGCCCATATCACCAAGGTCAATATTCCAAATAACCTATCTGTATAGATTCTGTGGTATTGTAAAGCCAGGTAACAGGATTAAAAATCAAATAAAACGTTCTCATCGAGCGTATCTGTATTGGTACATTGGTCTGTAGCAGGCTTCTCAGAGCGTATCTAATATGATACGCTGGGCACAGGACAGCAAATGCTAGCGTATCGCATGTGATATGCTGTTACTGAACGGGTTAAGTAATGGTTATATCACAAAACGTCTGCTTTCCACACACAAATAATGTATTTAATTGAAACACATAAAGTAAAATATCAGACCAATCTGACATACAGTCACTTACTGATGCCCAGTACACTTATGAGTAGGAATTACAGAAGTTCTTAAGTATTCTGGAAAATAAAAAGTACGAACAGATATTAATAGGAAATTGGTGTAAATGAATAGTTTAATAATTGCTTAGGGGAAATATATGAATGGGAAAAAATATATATCATTTTTTTTTTTGAAAAATTCATCATAAAGTATATGTATTGCTTTTAGAGATTTTATGAGGGTTAGTACAAGTAATTATAGAAATTTAGATGAGTATTATAAATTGAAAGTAAATATTGAACGATAGTTAGAATTTGTTATTAAATACATTCTGGAATCATCTAAAAAAGTTTGCTTAATAAGATCAAGAAAAATATATTAATTTATCTTTCTACCTTTTTAACTGATTAGCTTGTTGTTCTTAGAAAGATTTGTGAGGTAGGAATGGAAAATTTTCTATAAGAACAAACGGGAACACAGGCATTTAAATCTACTTTACAACCCTTCTATTAGCCCGTGTTCAGATTAATAAACCCAAATGATTTATCTATAGACCTCTTCAACCTCCTTCAAACTATAGATACAATTTTGGTACAAGTAAATCAACCGATACAAATTTTGGTGGCTATATTGTTGCAAGGAACAGTAACTCCCATAAGGAGTCACTGTCAAAGTTCATTAATACTTCGACATCGTCAATCCTGCAAGAATCAATATGTAATGAATACTTATCATTAAAAACTACTCTAAAGCTTATATATCAACCAAGAAATCCAGTAACAAATCCCAGTTATACTAAATTTCAATATGTGACTCGTAATGAAACTCCAAGCGTATGACTATTGCAAGTAGCCGAATAAATAAACAATAGCAATGAGTGAACAACGTTTGATTATGACGTGTTTCTAAATCATTGGAGTTTGTCATCGATACATGGTCAGCAATACGATAATACCTCTGTATTTGGTTAAACAACACAGGCTTAAGACACAGTTAACAAATGAAACTCTCATCATGCGACAAAATGATGGAGAAGCACAGACAAATATATATTTAATTTAAATATAAAGATAGGTGATATATGTAAAATCATTAAATTGTATGATATTTATAGATTTTAAATATGACCACACAAAAAAAAATAAGAAAATTAAAACCACAATTAATTAATGATGTAAATTTAGTTAAAATAGAAATTCCAGGTTAACAGTAAATGCAAAACAATATAAAGATAATCTCACTCATATCAATGAAACTAAAAACAAATATACTCAAAGTAACAAATATTATTATTATATAATACATCTTTCCAAAGGTTAAAACAGATGCAAGATACATTATAATGCAACTTCCAAACATTGAATTGAGTTCAGAACAACCGGTTCCGTTGTGAGCATATAGAACTTCTACAGCTCATTAATTAGATATCAACAAGCAAATTAATGAGTTATAGCAAATAGGTATACTTCTTAAAAGTAATAACCTTTATTCTACCATAGTAACTTCAGCTTATAAAAAAATGGATTATGTAAGGATACGTTTATATATTAATTTTAAGGGTTCAAATAAATGCTGCAAACTGACGCAGAACTTTTATCCAGAATTGAGAGTTTATTAGGTA
Source organism: Nephila pilipes (assembly GCA_019974015.1). Lineage (NCBI taxonomy): Eukaryota > Metazoa > Arthropoda > Arachnida > Araneae > Nephilidae > Nephila > Nephila pilipes. Next base: position 30,127 of record BMAW01000995.1, on the reverse strand, counting down.
CGTTATGACAGGCAAAAAGTGTTTCAACACTATATTAAATGTTCTAAAAAGGCATTACTTCCATTATTCAAAATAAATAGCTCCTCATATACATCCTCACTTGTGTTGATGAGAAACGAGTACAGAATAGGACTAATGTTACAAGTCCCATTCTGAATCTAGCCTGTCGATATTCGCTTAGTATTAAATATTCCAGAAATATCGTCTTCAGAGCCGTCTATAGCATTATAAATCCAATGTTTTTTAAGGATTTGTTACTAGTCGATGAGAATTTGAGAATCAACTTGTACGTAGACTTGCTGACAGATGTAATACACTAAACTTGTTAGATTAAGTAATTTGATTGCTTATTAATGTCGCATTTAAAAGTGGTATGGCATTACGTGCCTTGAAATTTTGAGCTTCAGTCGAGTGACGAAGATGGCAACTGAGCCATTTCGGAATTGTCACATCATGCTATCATGAGTACTGGAAGCGTCGATAAATTTATTGTTTATCATTCTATCTATACAAGGGGGTATTTAGAAGAATCAGGGCTCGAACCTAAAAAGTCGTCAAAACAACATCGATCACGAGTTCGTGACCATGACTACTAGGGTACCGCGTCCTATAATTTTTTAAGACATTCATCTGAGATTGTGAACTGTGCCGCCAGGTGCAAGAAAATAGAACTTGCTGCAGATGATGATCACTAACAGAAACTAAATTTATAGCTCTTTGATAGTTTGGTAATCCTCCCATACAACATATAAACTCATATCTCTCATAGAAAATATGATAAAACAATTTCACTTAGACAAAGGTTTATCTCTCATCTTATTTGAAGGTTGTCTTATCTTTGGAATTATATTGTATACTCTCTATTTTACAATTATTAGATTTTAAATTACTCAAATGAAATTCAAATCATAATATATTTGCTGACAAAATTTCATAAAATTATCTAGATTTTTACAAATATAATGTATGATGATCACAAGTATAATTTTATGAAAAATATAACTATAAATAACGCTTTGTAAAGGCTAAGAAAGTATTACAATATGACATCTCACGAATCATAAAATTAAAGTCTCATCCTTCTTTATAGTATTAAATATATTGAAAAAAACTTCTATCTCCTATTTCTTAAAAAAATTTTCCAAATATTCAGATTAATTAATTTTATTGGAAGTTTGCAATAATTTTATGTATTCAGGGGATAAAAGGATAAAAAAATTCATAATATTTTTATTTTGAAAATTTATAATATCATTAATGCATCAAAACATATTAAAGTTGTATTCAGTATAATTATACTCATGAAAATGTAAATAAATAATAACCAAACTATTATTTTAAGGCCTACCGTTTGGTATGCCTTATATACTTAACTATAATGTTTCTTAATGTTATAAATAATTAATATTGATAAATTATTATATTGTAATATGATAGATACATAATTTATAAATCTTGAAGATATATAATTAAAATATAAATAAATTAATGTTGTATTTATTTAAAAGTTTACATTAAATTCTCAATGTTGCATATATTTTCTCATATATTTGCATATATTTTGTGTGCTCCTTTCTGTTTCATATTCATATTGATGACGTGAAAATACCAAAGGCTACGTATTTTCTGTGTAAATGTTATTTCATATCAAGCGAAAGTATAGTTCAGCAATGTATGGGTGATGAGCCATAAAATTTATTCCATTGTATTCTATCTGTACAACTTATTTTCTTTAACTCCTTTGCATAATTCATTTCGAACTGAAATTCTAACGGTATTTTAAAATGTCTGGTTACTTGAACTTTCCCTTCAGAATTTATCGAACTATTATTTATGATAGCTAAAGTAATTTTTTTAAATCTGTAACAGAATAGTAACATTTATGCAGGAATTTTAAATGGGCATCGTGTTTTATATGGTTGTTGAAAACTACTTTCATAGCAAATTATTATTAATTTAATTGTGGAATAAGTTATTTAAACTTGTAACGATTAGCTTAAGGAAAACGTATCATAAATTTCAAATAACACAAATTATTGTATTAAAATTAATTTTAATACAATGAACTATTATTCCAAATATGTTAGCAAAAATCTAAGAAATTGTATATAATGTATTATTTCTTAAAAATTTATAAATAAAGTACTATTTTTTTTCTATTGCTCAGTTAAAATTGATAAAGTAAAGAAAAATAATTTTAAAATTAACATTGATAATTTATTCGAAGAAATCTAAATTATTAGTTAAAAAAAGCTTTCTTTTCATGATTATTTGTTGTTTTAAGACTAGTGGTTAAATATTGGTATGTTTCACATACACATACATTTTTTATAAGGCTGTGAACTCTACGGAAATCTTATAAATAAGAAACACGCAATAGCTTCAGAATGTTATTTTCTAAGAGACGTGGTGTCACACATATTAAATAAATTCTCCCTCTCAGGATTCTAGTAATTCTTTTATTATAGGAATCTATTGACTCAGCTTCCAATCATATTCTAAACTAATACAGGAGGGTTACATATTGTAATCATTTTTATATTTATTATCAAACGCTTTCAGTATTTTCAATACTTATTTGTATTTTAACATTAATGGACATAGATACGCCATTGTAAAAATGCTTCCTCTTTGAACTACTGTGGAGAGGGCTAAATAACACTTCTATTTTCTAAAGAGCTCTCCCAATCGTAGTAAACAATTCTTTTTAAAAATTGAGAATGGTCTGATGAAACTATACCTTCAAAAATATTTAAGGGATTATTTTCAAAGTTTGTTTGCAATTTCAAATTAGCACAGAATAGGATTGGAAAATTTACTAATAACAGTTCTCTGTTCGTGTAATTAAATGAAAAATTTAACCCAATAGTGATGCGATATTATTAGAAGTATAAAGAGGAAAACGCTGTACACATAATAACAGTACTAAAATGATCAAATGATATATATGAATGTATCTTTTCGTCAAATATAATATGCGAATATGTCCTGAAATAAAAATGATATCATTCCCCTGTGTTTATTGCTTTCAAAAATTCATCCAACATCATACCAGTAAATTATTTAACACTAGAAAAACTTCACATTTTCAACTTAGATAGACATTGGAACCGGTTTTTCAAAAATACTCTTAAAGCAAGGAATACATAATATCTAAAAAAATATTTTAGATAAAAATTTCATAGGGATTTTATTATTTTCAATTCCAGTTTGAAAACATGACTAAAGGGTTAACGTAAAATACGTAACTTCTTTAGTAACGTAATCTGATAAAAAGGAATTTCAATAGGTTGTTATTGTACGAAAGAAAAATGTTGCATTATTATCAAAGCTGTATCATTGAAATCATTTTAATAGCTATCAAAGGGCATAATAATAGGTTTCCCTTAGAAACGCATATATGTAGTAATTTTCACTTCAGATAGAATATTTCTAGATATTCTGTATTTTAGTTTTCATAACATTTTATAAATTTCAGAACAAGATATTAAAGGTCGAAATGAAAATAACCCAAGGTACTGTTTCTAGTTCTGAACAACAAAAATGATGGTTATGTTTTATAGATCCAAAACACTCAATTTTGAAAATTGCTTTATAACAAAACTATGAACATCAAAATCGGTTGAACTAAGATACAATTATTTCATTAACTACATTAGAAAAAAGAAAAGAAATCTTACTTAAGAGAACTATCATAATCTTAAAAATAATAATGTAATACATTTCAAAAATTCACAATTGCAAAAATATCAAAAAATATATAAGATACAAAATTAAAGAAGTGTATTTTAACTACTTGTAAAAACGTTGCTTCATAGCCTATGCTAAATTTTCAAAATGGACGTCATCAATATTGAGCATTAGAATATTAATAAATATTGTAAAAATATACAGAAATATCAAAAGTTTTAACAATTTCAAAACACTCTTAATGAATCAGGTATAAAAATGTTATATAAATAAATCAGATAAAAAATATACAACTGGTAGCGTTGTCTCTACTGATGATAAGTAAATTATTTTAATATAAAAAAAATTTAGAAATAAATATATTTCAACTACTTTAAAGTTTCTTTTTTTCTGCCATATTGTAACAAAAATAGACACATTTTTCAAAAACAAATGCGTATTTAAATTATTTAAACATATTCAAATGAATAGTCAAAAAAGTTAAAATTATTTGAATTTATTAATTTATGGTCATTTTTAATTACAAGGGAAAAGTTATGTTTTCACTTAAATTTGGATTTTTTTCAAACAAAATCAGGTAAAAATGCTTTACAGAAATATCTGACAGTAAATAGCTTGTTTTTTAAAAAGTTTTGATTTTTGTTTTACTTTGAAATTTTGTCTTGTTTTGGTGAATTTTAAAGCACGGTTATATGCTATATCACAATCGATAACGTCTTTATTTTCTTACCAGTTTTCTGTAATCCTTTTAATAACAAAACACAAAGCACTGTTTTGACTTTTTTAGTTCATTTTCGATACGCAGAAATCATTTCTTTTTTTTTTTCTTTTCATTTTAGAACAAATTTGTGTTTGGGACAAGTAATGCACTGATCAATTGTCAACAAAATTTACCCATTTCCCATTTAAATGAAAAGCAATAAATTCTAACGTTAAAATCTTTATAGATTTATTTGGCAAACCGATTTTTAAATGAATACTTTAGACCTCAATTAGAAATGCAGCAAACAAGGAAAGCAAAAACAAACCACCTAATTAGTGGAATGGTGTGAAAGAGGAACTGCCCGATATGTGGACGGGTAAATCAAGGAATTCCTCTTTCGCAGTACACGAATAATATTCGGGCAAAACTGTTAAGTGGAGAAGTTCATTTCCAAATCAAACTTTTTAAAATGAAATATTAATGTAATGTGAAATATAAATTCAACAAATTAACAATTAATTAAATCTTAGCATAATGATGAAATTGTAAATGTGTTTTAAAAATAATTGGATTCCTCGATTTTTGTGAAGAATTTTTAAAAAACTTTTATTTCTTCTGACATCTGTGTTATTAAATTATTATTAGGCTACATACAATCCCCATTTCTAATTTTTATATATAGATATATGAATATTACGGTTCCAAAATAGAAAATCAATAACTTTAAAATTAAAAGAATGTAATTTATTACAAATATTGCTGTAAACTTCAAGATCTTAATTTTGAGTTTTACATCCCAAATTTGTATTTGATTATTATTAGATGCTTCAATTAAATATAATTATTTCGGATAAAAAAAAGCGAAGATTACTTGTAAAATTATTATTATAATTAAAATTGTTATATTATCTTAATATCTATCAATATTAAAGTTATTTTTGTTAATACAGATATGTTCATAAAAACTTCAACATATAAAGAATGGTTAAATTATTATTAGGTTTATCTCCTTGTGGTATTTTTTTAATTTGCTTATGGTTTCTCTATTACGACCACTTAATTACAACTACAAACTATCAAAATATTGAAATTACTTTTATTGTCTAAGTTACAATAATCTAAATATACCAGTTAAAGTTTAGATCTTCTTGAAGGTTTTAGAAAGTTATTTTAGTTTTGTGTGTGTGTGTTGTTTCTTTTAAGTATTCTTATAGATAATCTGTATACCAGAAAGGTCGGGTTATATCACAAACAGGCATTTTCAGTTTTATAAGATTGCAGTTATAATTTTATATCGCAGCTGGTTAAGATTATATTGCATACAAAACCTTATTTTAGATAAAAAAAGACATCTTAAAACACATTTTGTCAAACATAAAAATATTCACCGTTTTCTACAATATTTATTGTTATTACATTTGTTTTAATTGCGCTAGTAGAGCGCTGTACCAGACATGAAAAAATGTGCGAAAAAATAACTGCTTTTGAATTCATAAAAATTTTTATTATTAGGTAGTTTAGTTTTAGAGAAATTTTTAAAAGTGTAAATTACACATTTTAACATAAATTACACATTTTAACATTGAGTTAATAGATGATAAGAAATTTGTATAAATGAGCAAAATTACCAATGTCTTTGAAAATGTAAGAATAAAATTTGAAATCAATACATTGTCTTTATTTTTTTATGAAACAAACATTACACTGATAAAACACATTATTTCTTTGAAGATTGGGTGCATGCTGCGTGAACTTTACCTTCACAAACACCACACTGAATATCCAATCTCGTCTAAAGTTTTATCACAAGTGATGTAGTAAGTCTATTTGCCTCTTTTTTTCACATTTTAGTTCCATTTTTAGGTTTATTTTCAACAGTGGCACATTGGATGACTGTGTTCATTTTTCATTTTTATTGGTATCGTTTGGGTTTTTTTATAATATCACACTAGAAGCAACATGAGAACTATTAATGGCGGACTTCGTAATTTTTAATCACATTCAAGTAGAGAGGGGAACACCTGTGGTGGTATCTCCCTCTACAAATTTCCACACCACGCCACAGAAGTACTTTGTGGCTCGCCAGATTTAACGCGCATTAGCCTCGATAACACGACAGGTATTTAGCGGCACACGAGCTCATACCCTCGACTCAACGAAAACAGCATGAGCAGTGAGTTCACGACCATGACTTCTAGGTTACCAAGATTCCTTCAATTTTATTAGAACGGTGTAATTAGCTTATATTTCTTTACTTAAACTGATCTATTTGCTATTTTTCTTTTTATTTCGTTACTTAGACTCTTCTCCCAAAAGTTTTCTCTTAGCTTCATAAATTCTTTCTTTTTCTTCTTTCTATCACTTCTTTCGTTCAATTTCAGGTTTAAAGGGATTTGAAGTAAAAAATTGACTTGTTTTCCTTCGACTTCGTCTTGATACGAATTTTTGTTTTAGAGCAGCGACGGAAGTGATAAAATCTTTTTTAAAATATTTTGAGATCTGGCTACTTTAAAAAACTATCCTCAATTAGACAGGAAGCTATATTATTATTACCCAACACTGCTTGAATTTTCTTCGTTTATTCGTATGCTGGTTTTGGAGGGCCGATCAAGTTCAAAAGCACTCATATGACACACAGTCACCCATAATATTGATCCATGACCCCATGACAACCCATAGGCTCGTTTGTGACATTCTTCAGCCACTTTTGTTGCCACTCATAACAGGGCTCCCAGGAACCGTTTTTCAACAGGACAATGCTCGGCCCCACAACGCAAGGGTCTCGCAGGACTGCCTCCGCTAAATTTCCACTCTTAATTGACCTGATTGATCCCCAGACTTTTCGCCGATCAAGCATATCTGGGATCATTTAGAACGAAAAGTTGGACAGACTTTGAATTTGTTCAAATTAAAGGTGCCTTTACATCAACAGTGTCCCGGTATCGCAGGAAATCATACGGGGCTTGAATGCCTCAATACCCAACCGTATGATATCATGCATTCATACTAGAGCTGGCTCAGCAAGATACTAAAACTTCCTTTCTTTTGAACATTTTCCTGAAATAAATAATCGTTTTGCTTTGATTTTGTAATCACTTACTTACATCACGTTGTACTTACGTTTGTAAAATTTTGTATTATTCTGTCAACTCTCTCTTTATGCGCAAATATTTCTGGTAATGCAAATAATATATATATATATATATATAATTGTTGTCAAATGACCTGCTAAATCTCTGTCTTGTCTTTGGTAAAAAGTCTTTCTTTTTCATTATATTGCAATTATTTTTGATGAGTATATTAATCATATAAATTCAGCAGCGGTTTGTAAGTATAATCAAGAAATTTTGATCTTTTTCACAGTTTTTGATATTAATTAGATAATTATACAAATCTTTATAACTTCTGTTATATGACTTCCAGTGCTGGCGAAATTTTATGTGTATAAATATTTAATATCAAGCTGATTTTTCACTACTTATAGAATGATGCTCTGTATACTTAAATTAAAGACAGGAGAAAAGTACATGCCTGATACTAAGATAAGTACCAAAATGGAATGGGCAGCAAAGAAAATTGATTAAGTTTTAGTTGTATATTTTCATCACATACGGATAACAAAAGGGCTTTGATACCATACTGGCATCTCTTATGTTATATATATATATATATATATATTACTGGATATGTAATATATACAAATCACTATAGCTAAAATCTAGAAAAAATAATTGAAACTAATAATTATTCTAACTCGAAGACATTAATTTGCTCTAGCAAATATCGAGGTACATATCATCTTAAATTCAATATATCTTTATAAGTAGGATTTACTAATGAATTAAAATTTTTAAACGAGATAAATTTATTAAAATTACTTTCCTTAAGATTATTAAATAATATTCATAATAACTTCAATGTCTATAGAATTTAAAAGACCTACAAATTCATAGCTATGAATTGAGATATTTTTGATTCAAATGCATTAGAAACTATTTAGAATAATGTTGGATATCACTGCATATTTACTTTTCCTTTCCCCCAGTTTAGAGTAGACTGTGACAAGTAAGCTCTAGCAGCGAATGCGCATGAAGGCTGACGAAGTCCTCCTCAGAACTATTACATTTTAGGAGAAGAGGTGCTAGTTCAGGTGTCGTCTTCGTCACTTGATCGAGGTACAAAATTACGAGGTCCGTTGCCTTCAGCCCTCGTGTTGTCTCTAGTGCGCCGTTAATAAATCCCACCAACTACTACATAGCTTCTGCCTGTACCACCAAATGCAAAGCAATTGTTGCTGAGTTGTTTTCTATTTATTTTTATTACGTTACATTATTATATCACTGTAAATTAATATACTTTCATAAATATGCTATGGATTTCACTGCTTTATTCCCCAAATAGTAATACCTATCCCATTTATTTTTTCAAAGTCTTTGCAAAATTAATTGGAACTATTTACCAGCTTTATAATATAAGTATCGTGACTATTTGTAAAGATTCTAAATTTAATTGGATCCTCATGAAATGTGTGTTAAAAATATATGTGGATATTTACTGTTACTGATTTTTAAACTAATTCCTGATAAAATTCCTACAGTTTGTCATCAATTTTACTATCAATCAATTCATTTTCTATGAAAGCATTATTTTTGATAAAGTATTGAGTGCATTATATACTGATAATTTTATGAAAATGAATGCATAATTTATTATGAATTTAATCAAATAATAAATAAAACATTCACGGTGAATGAAAGCGTTATTTATTAATGATTTTACTGTAGTAATATTTGCTAATAAATCTGGAATATATTATTACCGTATATATACATTTATGATTTGAGATCTAATAAATTTATCCCCAGGACGTGTGGGTTGTAAAAAGAATAAAAAGTTTTCTGTGTTTCATGCTATTGAAAACTTTAAATTCTAATCCATTTCCATAAAAAAACAGGACATTAATAATTAAAATGCTAATGTGATAAACAAATATTTCATAAGCTTAAAACTATATCATGATTAAAATATCATGCTATTGTATTTTTAAGCAATCCGTATGACAGAGGTTTATATTGTGTGATTTAGTTTTTCATATTTTCAAAACTTGTTTTTGATTTAATTAATATTGATTTGCTTTGCAGTTACTCGATAGACAACTAGAGATGAAATGCTAATCCTTCTACAACCATAAGTTCTTTATATTTCGCAAGTAAAAAGTAAAGTAAAGTTTAAGTAAGTTTTTAGTAAAAAGAAAAGAATTATCATAATCATGCATATGGTAATATTTTTTTAAAAATAATCAAGATTTGCAAACTTTTGAAATTAATCATTTGTTTTGTTATATCTAGCATATGATTAACTTGAATTATATAAAAAAGAGCAGTTTCAAAAATAAGCTCTTTTAGAGCAATATCCTTCTGAAACTATTTTATATCTCATCAAAAGTTATAGATAAATAAATAATTTGATTCTATGATTCAAATAAATTTAATTCAGTATGTTATAAAATTTCTTATAGGAGCATCACTAAAACATTTTATAATCTACACATTTAGACTAAGACTTAAATTATTTTATTTGTATTAACTAAACTTTTAAATGCAGCTGTAACTCCAAACCCCATAAAATTAACAATATAGTTATAAATTCTGTGAAGTCCTGATATCCGTTTTGTAAAGTTGTAACGACATACTATTCCTATTCGCTTCTTGTGCCATAGCTAAACTCAATGTACTAACACTAAGTACAATAAGTCAAAGAGACATTAGACAGATCGTACACACTGTATTTATTGGGCAACTTACTACTATAACAAGAAATGTATACTGACTCTCCTCAATATATCGCGTTAAGTATATTAATTTGTTTCAATTATCTCAAACTAACAGAACTTTACCAATGTAGCTGAGTTGAGGCTGTCTCGACCACTAGGCTAAGCTATGCCGCCGATAATTCACAGCAATTCTCTACCCGTCTTCGACTGAAAACAACAGTTAAACGCTTAAGTCACTCCACCCCTATCGTGTGTCTCTTAGCTTGTATATTTCCTATCTCCCTCGTTTCACGTTATTTCTACCTGCTTGTAGTTTAAATATTTTATTCCATTTTGGTCGGGCAAAGGGTGTTTATAAAAAGCAATCAATCTGAATTAAAAGTCCCCAAAGTTATTGAAAAGAAAATCGCGAAAAGCCTAACGTCACAAAATTACCAAATTAAATACTACATGGCTCGGTCTAAAGATATCCGCTATTAGGAGTGCCCAATGTACATATGGTGATAGGATAACTGTTGTGAAAAGGTGTATCAGTTGATAGTGGTGTAGTTTTCAGTGAGTGTGATAGCTTCGCTTGGTGAGCATTGCGCATTTGCTGAGGAGGAATTTGTTAACCTAACTACTAGTAAACAGCCTGCATTTCGTAAATGATTCACACTTGCCCTACGTGAGTATACGCCGAATAGAAAATTAAATCTTATTTGGGCTTCATAAGACCATAAGTGCTTCCACCAACCAAACTACAATGATTTAGTAGTTAAACACCTAGCTACCAGGATCCACCTGATTGGATTGTAAGATAAATCTTACACAGCAATAACAGCATGAATACCTTGGAAAATAGAGATGCACAATAAACAAAGTTTTGAGATTTTGAAACTCGCTGAGTTTTGTGTGAAGCCATTCAGCAGAACATTCCGCTTTTAGCTGTTGTGATAGCTTTCTGCCGAGTTCGCATTCTAAACGGTGGTTATTTAACAAAGTCAGTTCTCAAACCCACAACTCGAAGAGAACAACGCCGTCTACGGCTGTGACAACTAGGCTCTACTTCTCCCCCAACATGTTACTCTTATCACAACTGCCACGTTTTTGGGTGCCAGTTTAATCAATTCCTTAAGAACCATGATGGAGAAGTATGGTTCTAACAAGATGAACTACAGGCCATATTCCTCAACATTCTAGAGAAACTCTTTGAATTGATTATATGCGTCTGCTCTCCTTGCATAATGACATTGATTGACAATGAACTTGTGATTATTTTGGGAGGATATTTAAAAACACAAACCTTAATAAGTATCACCTTAGTACCATGGTTGACCTTGAGGAGTTATACGTTCAAGAAATCGATAATATTTCGTCAGAAGTGAACGAAACCCAGAAATGAAATGGGAAACATTCGAGAGCAACTCCATTAGTGTAACAGAGGCTGCCATTTAATAAACATAATTTTTGAAAGTATTATTGTTAATTGAATAGACTATGTTATTCATAAATAAAAAAAAATGTGTACATTTGTCTGTGTGTAATTATGTCGAATGTTATACGTAACAAAATATTTAATGCTTACTTTTACTTATATTACTTTGCTGATACAAAATAAAAAATAAAAGATAAATATATACTTAAGAATGTTGTGAAAATAATACAAATTAAACACATGTAAAATGGTTTTATAAAATAAGAAACAGTGTAAAATTATGATACAAAAAATGTACTTTTTGACTAAATTCTCTATTTAAAATATAAGTCATTAAATATTAATAAATATAAAATGAGTATTTATTACGTTTAAATGATAATCCTTTATAAGAAACATTGCAACATTTTTGATTCTAAATGAAATAGTTTGGTGGTTAATTAAATTCTTATCCACTCCTCTGTAAAACCGAACTGGAATGTGAATAACATACCTTAAAGTTCAAGCAGATATAATTAAAATTATTTCGAAGGGCAAGAATGAATTAAACTCTATCTTCGCTTTGAAAACATGTGGAGTAAAAACCGAATTTAAAAAGCGAACAAAATCTTCCAATTACGAAAATAATAGTAGCAATTATTTTAAACCATTAAACAGGGCCTCTAATTTCCTTTAGTACACTTCGTTTCCCTTTAGTAAGACCATTAAATGCCTTATGACAAAAATCGAGATTCTACAGAAAGTTCTACTTCTTAAACAAATTTAATTCTTTTTCTTAGTTCATTAAAAGCAATGTGATGGTCAAAAAATAAAAGAACACCGTCAAATTTATTAGTCTTATTACTTAACGACAGAAAATTAGCTTACTGCTCTCAGTGTTCGTGTTTCCTAAATGAGGGTAATTTGCTTTTAGGAAGTAGTTGTTAGAATTTAGTGAGAAAAGGATGTTCTCTTTGCCGCAGTATAATAACAAGAAACCAACAAATTGATGGATAAATTTACTGAAATGTAACTGAACGTGAAAAATTAAATTAAATGAAGGAAATTAATTTGCTGGTTCTTAAGTTAATAAGCGCTTACTGTTATATCTTCTCTCGAAAAATTGTTTTCAAGTACAATTAATGTAGCAAATAATACACACAGATTTTGGATAAAAAAGTGAGAATGTCTTAAAGAGTTATAATATAATAAAGTATGTGGAAAATAAAGTGTAATGTGAATAATTTTTATTCTGTAAGAAAAGTAGTTATATTATAAAGTACACATTGATTACTAAATGTGGTAGAAATATTTACTGGTGTTAGCACTTTCTTGTTATTATAAGCGATTTTATTTTATTAAATAAAATAAATATTAATTAATCATTAGACAGTTCCGACACATTTGTTTAATTATCTAAAATAATACGCTTAAATAAAATAAAACAGTTTTTTTTTTTCTTTTACTTGAATTAAATTAAATAAAAATATAAAATTATTTGTAAATCATATGAAAGTGTGATTGCTTACAATTCGTTTCTCTTTGATTTGATTATATTTGCTGTCGCTTGGAATTTACTTACCTGACACTAAATACGCATCATATCAAAATATAACAAGAATAAATAAAATCAAGTAAAATATCATTAAGTACATTTATTTGAGCATACAACATCTGTAGTAAATTATAATTCCTTTTCAATATTGGTAAATGCAATACTTCGTAAAATCAACTTTTAATAATCCTAAAAACTATTTTTATATTTAATTTTCTTCATAATCAATATTTAATATTTTAATACATTCATTACACAATTGAAGAGTTTATTTCCATCTTCCAATCTTCAAAGGACTTTTTCTGGTATTAGAAAAACATAATCTATCTTAAATGCAATTTTATAGCTGAAACCATATTTTGAATTTATTATAAAAGCCACATTTGACCTACCCACATTTTTGAAAGCTATTTTTATCAAAGTATTACCTTCCTCTCGATTAGGTATACCTTTAAAACTACAGTGAAGCACATTGATTAACTTCAACTATAAAATATTACCATCAGTTGCTTTGTATTCAATATAAATCACAAAATACTATTTCTATAGTGCTTAAGCAATTTGAAAAATGGGATAAAACTGAGTAGTTTCTGTTGGGTTTTGAAAGGGTGAATTATTGCTAAAAAAGATTGCATCATTATTCAACACTTAAGTAAATTGGCATAGGAGAAAAACTGTTGCCGGTGGAAAAACTATTTTTCATCTTGTTAAATTAGAAGAGAAAGAACAAAGTCTATATAAGTATCCATATAAGTATTAATTTATTTCCACTTTTGCCAATTTCAGTTTTATTTTAAGAAAATAATATTGCTACTCATTGAACGTTAAACTCATAAGGAATATTTTAAATAGTAAACATTTAATTGTAAATGTAAAGAAATTACATCGAAGTATAAGCTAAATAACTATTTCATTAGCCCAGTATACGGAATTTAAGGAAATTTCTAATATTTGGAACGTCAATTATTGTTTAATTCATGAAAAAATATTAATAAAAGAATTTAAATGGAAAAAAAAAATGTTACATTTATTCGACATTTATTTATAAGATATATTCTCAATTATACGATTAAAAGTGAACTGTACATTAGATATTTTAGAAACTCAAAAATTCTATTCAGTCGAAATATAAAATTAAAGAAGTACAATTTTTTTATTAAATTATTATTTCTAAGAATTATTGTTAATTTTTTACTGTAAGATTAATTTCTTTATATTATAAAAAAATTATTTTAAATTCGTAGAATATAAAGATTACAAAATTGTATTTATTGGTTGAAATGTTGTAATACTTTTATCCCTTATGTAGAAAATTTGCCAAAATATAACCACATTTACAGTTCTCGTATAATCCTTAGATTAATTACATTAAAAGGAAATTAATACTTTTATACCTGCTAAAAACTTGTAGGATGATAAAAAGTGAAAACATCCTTAAAATGTTAATGACGTTTTTACAAAAAATATATACGTATTTATAAGATATTTTTCTTAAAAATGTTTAGCAAAACTATAATTGTTTATCTATAGGAATTATTATATTTGGAATAATATGAAGCAAAAGCATTTAATTCTAACTTGTTCCCATAACAACTATTAAGTATTGATTATATCTGATACCTTATAACATTTCGCAAGCATTACTGTGTAAACATTAGATTCCTTGTTACAATAACCTATTCTAGATAGAATCATAATTGTATATTGATTTTAAAAATATTAGTTAATAATCAATATTTTAAGTTTGAAAAGAAAGTATAATAAATGTCCCTGTTCTTTGAACGTAAAATATTAAATTCGTATGTATTAGAAGCAATAAAAATAAAAAGGCATATGGTATTCTATGGCAGAACCTTAAAGTATGAAACTCCGTATACACATAAATTAAATGCATGATATAGTATTTATTACCCTGCTAAACTTATTATATTAAAAATAAAATTTTGTATAAGTTTAATATTCAGTGAAACAAATTATAAACGTGTTCAATTCATGCAATTTGAGATAATCACGTTTTAACTCTGGAATCTTTTAAATGGTTCCAGATTATTTCCAAATCTTATTATATACACATAGTAATATATCACGAAATTATTTAACTTATGAAACAATCATTACCATTTTTCGTAGTAATATTTCCATGCATTTAAAATTTACTTGTTCCAAAGGAATCTTAAAAGAAGATGTAAAATGTATCTTATATTCTTATTATCTTATACATAGTAATTCAAAGATTTATTTACATGTATGAAACATAATACAAGCAGAGCATTTTGAATTTCATATAACACTTTATTCTAATATTAGAATTCTCAGATATGAGTATATTTCTGAAAACTAATATATTATCACATGAAAGGCTTTTGGATAAATTTGAAACAAATATAGCTAAGTTTAGAAAAGAATGAAAGTCTTGTAGAATTTAATATCGAGATGACTTTTAAGGAAAATAAATTTTAAGGCATTGAACAAAATTTTATCCAGTATTTTCAATTCTGAAAACAAGTTCTTATTTTTTCAGACGTTTTGATATTCTGTTCACATAAGCCTTTGATTTACTTAAAAGCCCTTTTTTAATGAAAAATGAATATTTAATGAATATAAAGAAACGGTTCAGTATAAATGAATTCTTGCCTAATTGCTAAGGTATTTAAAATTGATTCACCTCTTCATTAACACTTGCAGACAATGAAGTTAAATTTAGGTTAACGTAGCTTAGCTCAATCTTTATAACTACTCTTATAAAACTGTGTTATAAAAAACTACTATCTTATAAAATATAAATTATAAAGTTTCCAATATGTAATACTCTCTCTCTCTCTCTCTAACGTAAGTAAATAGCTTCATTCCATTTTTTTATGTATAGTAAACGATGTTTAAAGTTTGCTTTTGAAAACAAATCATTATCAAATCTGAATTCTACTTAATCATTTTTTTCTCCAAAGCATCCTTGTAGTCTGGCAATGTCTAAATAAATCTCACATATTTAAATTTAAATCATACATCTTCTAAAATTTCTTGTAATATTTGCTTATCGAATCCTATGGTGATTTTCACATATGTTATTTCTTCTGTCTTAGTCGGATTCAGTTAACCGTTTTTATGTAAGCAGTATAGTCAATTTGCATTTTCTTTCAATCAGAAGTTACCTTCACATTAAAAAAAAATATCCAAAGCATCCCAATTTCCCCTTACCAGCACTTTTGTTCATTTTCCTTACTGAAGATATAATTAAATGAAGAATAGAGTTTCTGTAACGTGATGTAAATTATTTCCTGATTCATTAAAAATAAAATCGTTTAACCGAATACCCATAAGAAATTTAAAACAGATTCAGTATTTACTCATGAGTGTTTATCAATGAGCATTACTTTTAAAATTTGCAGACATTATTACAAATCTTCCTTCAGCGTTACAACTACATTATGTCCTTAAAATCCTTTACGAATACATTAGAGATTGTTTATTACAAATCTATGCTTTAGAAGCATGGATTGCATACATCATGATTCATCGAAGTACATTTACATGATTTATCGAGGCATTTGAGGAACATTTACGTGTGTAAGCATTTATGTCTGATGCAGCTGATCCTGACTTGATCTTTCTAGACAACAATATTAAATGTCATAAAATGACAGAATATACACAATATAGAGCAACGCATAAATTCAGTTAATTGAGTGATAAAATTATATATTTATAGAAATTACTTTAAGCATGCAAATCTGCTTCATGATAGATGAAAATTATATAATAAATATATTCAAGAACAGTTTATTATAACGCAAATAATGAACTAAAACGTTTCAACTATTTTCCAGAAATTAGCTTTATAGTTATAGAATAATTCTACGGAATAAGTTTTAATTATATTCGTTCCTCAAATAACACTTTGTTTAAAAACAAAAATCAAAATTTAGTGAAATGGAAATTGACAAAAAATTATAAAATGGTATATTTCGTGATTTCCTTTTTTTTATTATTATTATTAAAAGTTAAATGCGTCACCATTCTCCACCTTGTAAGTTATTTCAGCTTTCTCTACTTCAATTTTACAAGCATTAAAATAATTGCTATTTCATATAAGAATATAAATATTAAATATATCAACTTTTATTTAAATGAAATATTTTGCTTTTCATTAATAAATGCACTGGGGTTTGTATAAGTAAAAATTAAAGTTAATTTCCTGTCGATAATTGATACCATTAATATTATGAGTATAAAAGTTAAAATTCACTCACATCTTTATTAATAGAGACTTTACGTGTATTAATCAAAAATACAATGTCCTGAAAGTACATGAATAATAATTCGAAATAAAAACCAACGTTTTTAAAAACAACGTTTTTATATGGTGGCAAAGTTTATTAAACAAATTATTAAAATATTAGTTAAAACTGGTCGCAAATATCTAAACATTGCATTGTTAGGCGGGTAAGAACGGTTCCCGAAATTTCAGACCTCTAGCTTGATGCGAAGTTGGTTAAATTAACAATAGACAATTTGATGACACACTGATACACATACATACAGACACACACCAAGTGAAATACATAACAACGTTAAAACTAACTAAAATTAATTAATCCGGTAAATTAAATGGTTGGAATACAGTTTAGTCAAACCACTCTTGGAGACAAGAATTGTTTGGCGGTATTTTGCCAAATGTTGCTAAATTGGTCCGTGAAGCGGACTTAACATTCAGCCAAAAAAAAAAAAAAAATTGCCAAGTTTGGCAATTATTCAAATCGCGCCAAGTGATTGGGCTAAACTGCATTATTTAAAAAATATGAGTTAAAACTTGTCGCAAACGTCTAAATATTGCATTGTTAGGCGAGTACGAAAGATTCCCAAAATTTCAAAGCTCTAGCTTGATGGGAAGTTGGTTAAATTAACGATCGAAAATTTGAGGACACACACACACACATACACACACATACACACACCAAGTGAAATTCAGAAAAACGTTGTAACTATAACGTAATCATAAAAACAGGTTCAGACAAACAGACAATTATGTTTCATTTTCAATTTTCCTATAATGAAATCACAGTAAAATATAAAATATCAATCAGGCTATTTTTTTACGTTTATTGCGATAAGTTTTGGAAAGTTGTTTTCACAACCAGAAAAACCAAAATTTACAGTATGAAGAAATGAAGGTTTTGGAATTTCTAAACTCTTTCTAGTATATATATAATGGTTTGTCACTATGCGTGCGTGGCATATCTACAGTGAAGTAGCGTGCAGTGAGACTAAACTATGCATGACAATGTAGACAGCTTTTAGGAGTTGCTTCCAATCCAGTCAGTGGCCGCAGTAGCCTAGTGGTCATGGTTTTGAATTAATGGTCGGTGGTTTTAGTTCAGTCGCGGATTCCATCCTTGGCCCCTATATATTAGTCGCGGATTCCCTAGTCGCGGATTCTATCCTAAAGACCCGACATATAGCCGGGGATGATGCACGTGGAATATTTCCAGGCTCTAAGTCCTCCCGAGGTGGGGTTTGGAAGTTAAGAGAGGGGGGTGCCAGCTCAAGTGTCGTCCTCGTCACTTGACTGAGGTTCGGAATTACGGTCCTTCGCGAAGTTAAAAGAAACTAAACTAAAAATCCAATCCAGTCAACCAAGCATTATTATTTATAGTCCATCGGTGTTTATAGGCATGTAAATTTCATTTCTATTGCTGTCTACGGTGGATACCAATACTCAACGAACATTACAGACACGTGACTACTTTGAGCTAAGAAAAATAAGCAGAATAGATAATAGATAATTTTTATCTTCAGCGATGAAAAGAATTCCAATATGGACGGTTCAGATGGTTGTACTTTTACACCACCTAACCCAACTTTAATTTTTTTCATAACTTGAATGGATGAATTCAATAAAGGAATGATATTTTCTCTATTACATAACATTCTCTAGATATACGCATGAGTGACTTTAATCCATTAAAAATATTTATAAACTAATTATAACACTTTTTATTTGGTAATAGTATATAAACGCCTTTAAACAAAAATAACTAAATAAGGCTGAAAAATCAACTATGCTAATATATACAATTCCTATTCAATTTGATTTGGCAAAAAAAGGATGATGAAGTTTTTCAGTTGTCTGGCATCTCATCCGTCTCCTTAAGCAGATGCCAACAATAATGTATTGTACTGGGAATGTTTCATATATTGTACCGGGTACTCGGAAGAAAACTTTGTTTACCTAAATTCCTGAACAGATAAAGAATTGAGACCCAGGGATTAAATGCTCAATTTAGATTCTCACTACGAACAAAAAATGGCACACTTTTGCTGCTTCCTGTAATCCCTTCTTTAAATGTAGTTGTACAGGTTATGAACGAAATATGAGGTAATCATTTTTCTCCAAATCATCAAAAGCACAATCAAAGTAGAATTTATAAAATTTTAATTAATTTATTGATAAGCTTTACTTCAGCTTTTAGAATAAACTTTCCACACACACAGCAGAATTTATCAGGAGCTATATTAGAATTTTAATGTATTGATATTTATATATATATAATGCTTCGTATATGTATATAAAGGTCAAAACGTTAATTTATTAACTATGGCTGTACTCACTTCGAGTAAAAAATGCTTCAAAGGTTCATCCCCCACCGCAAGATAAATCACCTGGCTCTGAAGAGCAACGAAATGAACAAAACTATTAGATGACACCACACACTGTTCAACATAATACACTGATATTCCTGAGCGGCTCGTTCCTTTCCTAAGCTTAATATTGTGTTGTTGTCTGATAATTAATAATATAAAGATTATTATCTGTTTAATACAATGAAATAAAGATTAAAAACTCGTATAGTTAGTCGTTTCAAAATTATTTTAATGTGAAAGATACATTTAAAATGTATGAAAAATGTTTATCTTAACACAAATTATTTATGAAATATTTTAAAACATTACGTGATAGAACATTTGTAAAGGCTATATCAGATTTTACGTGAAACAAATACATAATTAAACCTCAATTTCAAACCAGATACAAAACAGTAGTTGAGTAGTATTATTAGTACACCTTCTGATGTGAACCTCGCTCTTTCTTCAGCTGTCAAGAAAGAGGAGGTTGTGTCAAGTTATTGGACGCAATCTGATTCAACGCGGAACTAATTTTTATACCTTACAAGTTCATCAATATTCAGATGATTATCAGGATAGGCTTTATACGTATTGGCTTACATTTGTGAAAGTTCTGATAAATGATACCAGGTTATTTTAGCAGGATAACCTTTAGACCCACACCCTTACATCAACTGAAATATGTTTTATACATAGGTAAATTGGTATTGTAGTTTAGTCAGCTGTAGCATAACCTGGATCTTTGGGGAGAGAAGGAAGTATTAACCCTAAATATGTATGTTTATGGATACGTTAGATTCAATTCTGTCACAGTTAAATCAGAAAAAAAAAACAGATTTGGATTTCTTTATAATTTGTTGTGCTTGAAATTTTAGTTCAAAGCATGCCTGATGGGATATTCGAACAACGATTAGAATCAATGAATTCAACATTTGAAGTTTAAAGATAAATTTTTACAGGCCCAGATATTTTGAAATAGTGTATTTTTTATTATAGTTTCGCCACCAAAATTTGAGAATTTTATGGTACGTATTAGAACTATAATAAATTACTATAATGCTGTTTTTGATCTTGATTATTTTCATCTGTTCATTAACTCGTAATTATACTATTACTAGCTGATACTCGTCCGCTTCCCTGGGCAGACGATAATAATATATTCTGGAACCTATACATAAAATATCAAGAAAATTGGAGCATTGAAACATCCTTTGTGTTCTCCAGATGGTTTTTTATCGGCATTAACTAACCTTGAACTCCTTTTGGCTTAAGGAACTGAATCAACAGCAGTTTTGAAACCGTGAATATACCTGTTATGTTCATGTAGCACCTTTTGTAATTGGCTAATTCGGGCTTAACACCTGGGAAAATACCACAATGAATGTTTTTTTCACGTTCATCATCACAGAGAAAGTAAAGCTGAAGAAAAGAAGGTTGTTGAGAAGGCTCAGCCAATAGGCTACCTATCCTGTGGTATACCTGCCCCTGGACTTTAAATGTTGGCATACAATTTCCTTCCTTCAATTATTTTGCTTCGAATGACGTCATCTGAAAACATCCATTATACTTACGAATTTTAGAAAGAAAATGTTCTGAAAGCTGATCATTATGGTTAAGAAGACTATTCAAAGGTTCAGGTAGGATCTAATAGCAGGAAGTTGGACTTGACCATCACTGCAGCACATTCCTGGAGATTCTTCTATCCATTTTAAAGCATGGCACCACAAATAGGGATTTCAAAATAGGGACATTCCACAAATAGGGAAATGTTTCCCGATACTGACAATTTTATCATTTGAATAATCAATATCTGTTTTATATTTAAAACCAAACAAAGTTCTAGAAGTCCATGGCGCTAATTTAACTTTTGATCTTTTTTCATTGTATTTAATTATAGCTGCCTGAATCCCTCTCTAGCCATCCTTCAGCGCCAAAATATTAAATTATTTCCATTCCGCACGCGCATATCTCGCCAAGTAAACTTAATTGGTAGCAATGCACAGAATACATATAAAAAAATATATATTCCGTTTGGTGTCGGTCATGTCATTTTTGGCGATAAAGTCGCCAAAAATGACACAATTGATGGATAAGAAAAGATTAACGGATGAAAATCACATTTTGGATAAGAATTCCGTAAAATCCGTTCTTAATGAGCGTCTACATCGTAAAATGAGTAACTATACTAAATTTCAAGTCAATCGGTTGTATAGTTTTAGAGATATCGTTATGAGTCTGTCAGTGGTATTTCGCTTATATATATATATAGATTCTGAAAAACTCATTATGCACATGTACGTATGAGATGCACTGTATTATCAGTTACAGCAAAGTAGTCTAATGATAGTAATGTCTCTAACATAGAATAAATATTTTCGTGTGTTTTAAGCTTATATTCTCTACTAGCACATTACAAGATATTTAAAAGAAGTATTGTAAAATATTTTCTGACGGAAATATATACCTGCATAAGTCGATAAGAGAGCATTTTTGAGAGAGTGGACAAAATTTAGGCAAAAAATGTTGAAAAAGAATTCCAGCATCAGTTAAGAACCTTAATAACTTTTTTTTCTTTTTGAAGGTTATTCGTTTTGTTTAAAACATAAATTCTATTCTGTTCATTGAAAAAAAATGTAATTTTGCAGCATTTAAATAAGAAAAACATTACGTTTGTTAAGAACTAAACAATATTGACTCCACCGTTTTAAACAGATTAATTTCAGATAAATCTTTTTGGATCCATCATGTTAGCGCGTAGAACAATATGATAATATTTTGTATAAAAATACTATTTTAAGTGATATATTATTCAAATCTTAATATAAGAAGAGTTACTATGCTAGGAAAAAAATTAATGCCTCTTACGAATAATCAATTAAAATATTTTCTCCCGCTGTACTAACAATTTATTTTAAAATGATTGTAGATACAAAGTGGTTCAGTCTTACATAGAAACATCTTCTATCTCTACATTACATATACAATATTGATAATTATGTTTAAGTGTTGTTACTGTTATTTAAAATAATAAATTAAATTATTAATAATTTTATTTTCACTTTCTAACGCAGAGATGAATGTCTTAAATTGGTCTTTTGACTAATTTAAGACATTCATCTCTGCGTTAGAAAGTGCTTCATTTTTATATGTTTGTTTTGATATTTTTCAAATAATTAATGTTTCATATATTGTTGTCCAGATGACATAATTTAAGGGGTCTCAGGGCCCTTAAACCTCACAATTATTGATTTTTTGAAAAAAAAATATATGTTAGAGCCTCATTTGTTCTGAAAATTTTGGTACCAAATTATAACGATACTTTAAAAACTCCCAGAGTTATCGAGAAAAAAAGAAACTTTGAATTGCATTCTTTTATTGTTATTTTTCAACTTTAATTTCATTTTTCTCAAAACAAAAATTTTTAACTTGCGTGCAGGATTTCTCAGGAACTTTTTAAGATATCAGTGTGAAATTTTATGTACATGTTCAAAAAAAGTTTTTTTATAACTTATAGATCACATTTTATACAAATTATTAACAGAAAATCTTTTATATGAATTTTAATTGGATTTTTTCCTAAAATTCATATTTTTTTAATAATTGCATAATATTTTTTTTTCCCTAAGTTTCTCAAAAAGTGTGTATAACTTTAAAATTGAACTGTTTCTTACTAGCTAACATCACTTTTATAAATTTTAACCAATAATATACTTCACAACCCTGCTCGCAGCAAAATATAGATTTTCTTAATTTTAAAAAAAAAATGTCTATATTATTTTTCATTATAACTTTTTAAAAAAATTCCTAAAATCTTATGAAAATATGAGAAAAAAAAGCAAATAATTATGAATATTATTTGGTAAAAGTTTCAATTGTCTGCTTTGTTTCAGATAAATTATATAGTTTTGAAAAATGATATTTTTTGGGTACACGGACAAGCGTTAACAGTCCCAAAACCCCTTAAAATACATGTAGTTAAAAAATATATTTACACTATTTTTTTTACATTTCAAGAATGTTCTATGTCTAATACGAAATGAAGCAATTAAATAAAGACGTCGCTGAATTTAAGGAGAAAAAAATTACTAAATACTTTTTTCACGGCATTTGGTGTAGAGTACAATCAGTATTAAAGATGTCCTGAAACTCCTGGGAAATGGAACTTTACCCCGAAGCATGTTCTTTACTGCTGGCATGGCATTCTTTGTAGTGTGGTTCCCGTCTCAAGCCCTATGGGAATATAGGTTCTTTCTTTTTTTTCGAATTCATCTTGCTGATTCGACAATGTGGGTCTCCTACCCTTGGGAATTACCAGTATTTCCGTACCAACCCCCTTCTGCTTCTTCTTTTTTCCAAAACTTTCCGTGAAGTTTAATATTTTAGTGAAACCCGATATGGGAGTTATCAGTGACTGCGAAGATTTTTTATTAAACTCTGAATACTATTTTCTTCGAAGATAAATCTTCCTCGTTGCACGAGATGCTGTACAAATGTTTCAGGGCAGAGTTTCTTACAAAAAATATTACATAAATTTTCTTCAGATTCTTCTTATCTGAAAATGTTCAACCTAATTAATATTATGTTGAAAATCACTGTACTTAAAGTAAATATTTATCTCTCTCATTTCAAGTATTGTATTATTGGAGGCTATGTTACAAACCTTCCTTATTTTTTGGTATGAATTATTAAACATGGTAGAGAATTAAATTTCAAAAATTAGCTACTAATATTTATTATATTTTTATGACAAACTTATATTCATTCTCTTATCTTAATTCATTTTAATTTGCTATTGAAATGGAACTTAAATATATCAAAATTAGGTTTTTGGAAAGCATCAACTTAATTCTTTGAAAAAAAATTTAAATGAATAGATAAAATCAGAAAATCTAATTTAAAACGCTAAAATAAAGGGTAAAGAACGAAAATTTTAAGTATGTCAAATAAATAAATTAAAAGTATGTATAACAATTTTTGACTTTTGAATTCGTGTTTACTGAAGATTAATTTCTATTTTTAAATATTCAATGTTAATTGTTTTAAAAGAAATCTTGAGGTTATAAAAAAAGATAACATATATCTTGGAAACTTACGCATTTTTATCTTCCTAATTAGCTTATTATAATTAACTGCTTTTTTCTTCTATTCCCTGATATGAATTATAATATCATAAATTTTTATATTACAAAATGAAATTTTTTAAAAGAAATATTAAAATTCATTCAATCTGTCACAGATATTTTTTTGCCTGAGTAGTGAAAATATTTTTATTCATATTTGCAAAGAACACCTCAGAAAGAAATATTATTCTATCATAAGAATTCTTGCAAAAAAAACTTCGTAAAAACGCGTACTAAAGGATTTGTAAGAAACTAATTAAAGTTAAATGAAATTTATAAGGAGTTATGTTAAGTTCAAGGGGAAAACTATTAAGAAATAAATGAGAAACTAAAATATTTATATTTATTTAAGTAAAGTTGATTTTTACAAGAATTAGCCTAAATTCTTATTATAATTTAAAACATTACGAAAGTAAAACGAACGCCTGTAATCAATACTACATGAAAATAAATATTTTTACCAAAAATCAAGTAATTCATGGTAGTAGACTATTTATCAGAGACATCATTTCTTGTTCTTTCTGATTAATATAGCAAAATAAAAAAAAGGGATTAAAGTGTAAACATTTGCTGAATCAGTCACTAGCAAAAGTTCTACCAGATTTTCTCCAACAATTATGTCACTTTTAACTTTAAGTTTTCTAAGGTTTAATATCTTTTGGGTAAATATTTACTAGATCACTTAAATGAAACTGAAGATTACTTTTAAAAAAATAACAGAAAAAAAGTACTTCAATTTAAATAATTAAAATTTTGCAAAAGATTTTGAAGCAGCCTTAAACTGAATTTTATTTAAGCACAATAATATGTAATGTATTTAAAAGTGAATTTAATCTTTCACTGAGATTTCGAACATTACTAAAGATTATTAATATATTCTTTCAATCCAGGACATTACATTTTTATTTCACTCACGTGTTTAATATCTTTGTAAATCGAAATATATATGTTTTTTTATATTATATACACACATACACAGAGACACACACACACACATATATATATATATGTGTATAATATATATATATATGTTTGTGTGTATAATATATATATATGTGTGTGTATAATATATATATATATGTGTGTGTATAATATATATATATATGTGTGTGTATAATATATAATATGTGTGTGTATTATATATATATATATATATATATATATATATATATATATATAAATAATTGTAAAAAAATTATTTATAATAAAACTCTGTAAGGAGATAAAAGTAATTTGAAGAATATTTAGTACACTTAAAATAAATAATTAAAAGTCTATTTGAATTTTATAGTATAAAAATCATAAACAATATAAAAGTCTTAAAAATTACAAAATATAAAATATTACAATGGAAAGAAAAATAAATATGCAATGAAAATAGTTATAGAAATCTACAAAATTGTAAGAATAGAGTAAATTAAAAATAAATTAGGTAAACCAACAAAAACGTAAAAAAATGTAAAAGAATAAGTGCAATGTAAATTAATATTTTCACTGGCTTTAGACAATGTATGTGTTGCTTCTCCAAAAGTAATAGCTACCCTGCCCCAATCATGTTTATTTTATAAAATCAAATTGCAACACAAATTTAAAGTGAACAAATAATAACAAAAATTAAAATTTAAGAATTAAATATAGAAAGAGAATTAAAAACGTAAATGAAAAATGAAACATAATTATATGAAAAATAAAACATAATTATAAGAAAAATAAAACATAATTATAAGAAAAATAAAACATAATTATATGAAAAATAAAATATTATATGAGAAAAAATATAATACATAAACAATCTAACTCTGAAAATTCAACGTAACTCGTGCAAAACAATCTTATTTAAGGGTATATTTCCTAGATTAAAAAGAATTGTGTGCTTCAACTGAGAAAAATTAGATAGAAAAATAGTATTGCCCTCTCTATTGTAAAGTTATATTTTAAATATATAAGAAATAGATTATTAAAAAGGAAGTACATAATATAAAAATTGTGAATGAATTAAAATTATGAAAATGAGAGAAATAATAAAACACAAAGTAATAAAAATTAGTTTTGAAACTATTTATATATATATACTAGCTGATACTCGCCCGCTTCGCTGGGCAGACGATAATAATATATTTTGGAACCTATACGTAAAATATCAAGAAATTTTTCAATTTAATTATAATCTGAATTTAAAAATTTTAGAAAATGATTGTCTGTAATAATGGTTATCCATGACTTTCAAACATATGAGAAAAGTATTTAAGTGTTAATAATTCATCAATGAAAATGTAATTTAGTCCGTAAATCTGTCGTAGAACAGAATTCCGCATCACCGATGAGGTAGTGTGTAGTGCGATGTGTTCCCATTATTCTACATGGCGGATCCCCAGTAGGCCAAAACCATGTAAAAATTGCCAACATAAAAATAAAAATACATTTTTATATATATTTTTTTATTTTTTAAACCTGTTGAAACAATTTTTTTGTGTATTACATTTCTATTGTCTTTATTTTGAATGCATGGCAATTTTTGAGGTGACAACTACATTTTTATTTTTTATTATATCAATTTATTTATCTTAATTATTACATTCATTATTATTTTATCTTATTCTTATTTTAGAAATAGTTAAATATTAGAAAAATATGAAATAATATGCCAACATTTCGAAAACATCTCTGTAGACAACATTCTTCGTTCGTTTTTCTGGTTGAAGGTTGATTAGATTTTCACGTGAACTAACTCTTGAACATGCCATATAAAATTGACCATGTGAAAAACAGACACTTTGTAAATCTGCACCAGCTAATTTTAAACTCTGCCCTTGTGCTTTATTGATAGTCATCTCAAAGCAAAGTTTAACTGGAAACTGCAAACGCTTAAATTCAAAATGATAATCTGATGGAATTAATGGTATTCTTGGAATGAATACATTTTCACCCTCATACTTTCCTGTAAAAATAGTCGCTTCTATAACGTTTCTTTTTAGAGATTTCACTTTGAGTCTGGTGCTGTTACATAATTTAGGAGGATTTAAATTACGCAACAACATTATTGACGTACCAATCTTTAGGTAGCCTAGTGGGCAAGGTTTCGGATTCGTGGCGGCGGTTTTCGCTCAGTCGCGGGTTCGATCCTTGGCCGCCAAAGACCCACCGTGTAGCCGGGGTGGATGCACGTTAATTCTGTCGGGGCCAAAAGTCCTCCCGTTGGTGTGGTGTGGTGTGGATGTTAGGAGAGGGGGGTACCAGCTCAGTTGTCGTCCTCGTCACTTGACCGTGGTTCAAAATAATTATAGAAAGAAAATATTCTGAAAGCTTATCCTTATGGTTAAGAAGACTATTCAAAGGTTCAGGGTAGGATCTAATAGCAGGAATTTGGACTTGATCACCGCTGCAGCACATTCCTGGAGGTTCTTCTATCAATTTTAAAGCATGGCACTACAAACAGGACAAACGTTTTCTGATATTTTTTATCTGCGATTTTATCATTTAAATAGTCAATATCTGTTATATATATTTAAAACCAAAGCTTTAGAAATCCAAGGCACTAATTTAACTTTTGATCTTTTTTCATTGCATTTAATTACAGCTGCCTGATTCATAGGGGGGTTATTAGAAAAGTATTTTCGTATTGCTGCTCTATGTACTTCAGGATGGCTTTTAGTATATTTTGAAGCAACTTCTCTATGTATTTCAAGATGACTTTGAGTATACTTTCAACAGCTTACTTGTTCATATCTAATTGAATTTGTGAATATTTTTCCTCTTTTTTTTACCTTTATTTAATTGAAGAGATATTATATCATTAATAATCTATTCACTTGAACTTGATAAATTAATGTTAGATATTGATTGAGTCTTTGAAAGTAGCATAGATACATTTTCTTGAGGATGAAACACTAAAGATGACACATTTTCTTCATTTTGTTTCACATTATCATCACCAAGATTAACTTTACTTTTATTTGTTAATCCAACTATTTCAATATAAACATCAAAATGTCCACTATTATAGTTTCCCGTAAAACGTAATTTTTCTCTGAATGGTTTCACCAACAGAAGCTTGACGCCTTGATACACTTCGAACTGATAGGGAAATAGCTCTGCCACCGCCATAATTTCGCAAATAGATCCATACGTGTTTGGTTTACACCTTTCGGTAAAATATAAATCGTTAGTATTATAAGGAGCGCCAGGTAGCATTTGAGTGTAGCATTTAAACCGATACCAGTTGTTAAACATGTGAGAAACGATAATATTTCTCATTTTATACGCTATCGATATGTCACCGAACACCAGCAAAGACAGAGACGAAAATAAACTTGCTCCGTAGCCAAGAATTTTAAAAACTTTGAAAGGAGTAGGTATTCTATCTATCCAAATATATTCAACATCCATTATTAAAAACTATAACTGAAAAGTAAATAAGAAAAATCAATTTGTATTAACCTACAATGAAATACTTTTCAAGTTAAAAAATATAATTAATTTTTTAAAATCAAATTATTTAAAAATTCAACAAAAAATACTTACAAAAAGATAAAGTATAGTAAAAAAATTTAGCAAGAAATCACCCGTATTACGTTATCCTTTTTACATAGGGATAACTCTTACGCTAGCAGCATATCTAAAACCGCATTTGAATAGACAGAATAGCTCTTAAAAAATCATATCATTAAAAATAATTCTGTATTCTGAAAACGATAAAATATCCAGCCATTTTAAAAAAACAAAAACGTTTATTTCCTAGAAACCATAAACTAAAAATTGCCAAAATACAAAAACAAAACTTTTGCAAAATGTTTACATTAGGTTACAGTTAATGCGTACATATAAATATTTTGACAGCTACTTATTTTTTTTTATCAATGATATGAATAACATACCGTTATTATTCATTTGTTAAAAGCCAACTTCAATATCTTCGTAAGATTGCGTTTAGATTTACAAATGTAATTTATCAATCCTTATTATTAATAAAATACTTTTCTCATAAATTTAAAACTTACGTCTAGGTTCCACAACAATAAAAAATTATTTTTTGCTGAGCAAAGCGGGCGGAAGTCAGCTGGGGTTACCATAGTATAGCTTTTTAAAATTCACAATGCAAGGTCATTGAAATGCTTCGACTTGGCGGTGGAAGATATTTGGTGATAAATCCATCCTCCATCAGCGCATCAATATTAAATTATTTGGTATTTTCCATTTCGCACGCGCAAATCTCGCCAAGTAAACTGAATTGGTAGCAATACACAGTATACATATTAAAAAAATATATTCC
>BMAW01000990.1:1809420-1821174 GCA_019974015.1 Nephila pilipes | reverse complement strand
AAAATAAACAGTACATTTAAAAGCCGATCGCAGCACTATTTTACAAACATTTTTGTCTTGAACTTTAGCAGACTCATAAAATTAAATTCCTATTATTTAATCAATTCAGTTTTTAGCCATTCAAGGGGCTATTGTTCTAGTTGGATCACTTTTCGCACACCAGATCACTTATCAATTCAGATCAATTTTTTATCCTTTGCTTTAATTTTAAGTACATTTAGCTTAAATACATACAATTTAATATTTATAGTTTGCTTTAATTTTAATTACATGTAGCTAATATAATAATGAATTTAATAATATATCGTTTCGTTTATTTTTAATTACATTTAGCTTAAATATACTCAATTTAATAATTTATTGATTCCTTTAATTTTAATATCGTAAAAATTTACTGATGTTCCTTTCTCGATATTTCATCGTTTACTTTAATTCTTATATTTAATTGAGTAATTTAATAATAATAATTAAAAAAAAAGCGCACCTTGAGTAGCTAAACCTGTTCTTTACAAAACTTTGAATAGAAATTTCTTTTTTTTATTGTATTATTGTTTAATAAATTAAATAAATATATTGGATCAATTATTACAGAACGTGCGAGCAAAAATAAAGTATTACTGTAACGAATTTTAAAATGGTTTTGGTAGGAATAAATAATTTTTGGTAGTTACGAAGATTTTTTTCACTTTAATGATGACGTTATTGTCGAAAACATTTTGTAGCAGTGTATTACTGGTTTCTTCATGAAAATATAATAACATATGTTTCTGATACTCTCGGGATTCCAAGAGCCTCTTAATGGTTGCAGAGTCACCGGTAAATGACTTCTTTATACTATGTTGTTAGTATGACATCAGAACTAACAAACATTCTTGATACTAAAGCAGTGGCCACGGTCATGGTCACGGATTTGCAGCTGGCATTGTTTACGTCGAGTTGTGGATTCGAACATTTATTCCACCAAAGACAGATCAGTGACCGGGCTGATGCACATTAAATCTGGTCGATGTGCAAAGTCCTCCGCTGGCATAGTGTGGAAGTTTGGAGAGAGAGATACCAGCTCAGGTGTTGTTGTCCGTCACTTCATCGAAGTTCAAAATTACGAGGTCCGTCGCCAATAGCCTTCGTATAGTTTCTCAGTGCGACGTTAATAATCAATCACAAGCTAAAGTATCGCTCCAGAAGAAAATGTGAAACTTTAAACTAAAAATCTCGAAAATAAGAAAAGAGAGGAAACCGAATTATATTATGAAAAAAAATTAGAAAAGTTCAAATAAGATTTAGGAGGAGTTATATAAGGTAGAGGTTTAAAGACTATTTAAAATGGGAAGGAAAATTATTCATATTTGGAGAATCATTCTCATTTCTTATGTTGCTATTTTATGCAGATGTTGAAGCAAAAAGTAAGAATTTACAGAAAAATACATCACTTTAAAGTAATAAATTACAGATTTAACTTCGCAGTGTACAAAAAGGAAATAATTACGCTATTTGTGTAAAAAAAGGAGATCAAGCTCTGTTCTTTTTCTCACCAATATCCTATTTGTTCGATATTTAATTCCTTTTTTCAGCATTTTTGGATTAGAGATAAATTTGAGACACATTTTGTATTCCGAAGTATTTGGGAAACAATATTTAGATTGAGTTCTAGATTTCAAATTATCCGCTTCCGCTATAACCGAAAAATAACAAACAAAAACAAAATTATAACATACGACATACTTAAAAAATCAGAACATTAATTTTTGTGACGGATATATCAGACTTTTTTCTACTTTTCCTCTACTGAAAGGTTTTTAGGGTTTATCTAAGATCCTGACCTTTACGGAAGATTTAGTTTGCATCAGTCAAGAAATGTCAAATGAAAATTTGGACACAAAAAATAAATCTATGAGGAAATTATTTACATTAATAGTACTGAAAATTATTTTGAATTCTAGGATTAAGACTCCTGAGAATTAATCAAATATTTTTAAATTTCTATTAAATTTTATTATTATTATTTTTTTTCTGATAATTCTTGAATACTTAATAATTATTATATTTTCAGATCTAAATATAAATAAACAAGACATCAAAAATTATTAAAAAAAAATTAATAAATTTTTTTTTATTTAAATTTGTTTAATATCTTATCTTTTATTTTCAGTTTACAAATTTTTTTTTCTTTCTATTTTTGGTTTGGTTCATGTCTCTATTTCTTAAGGGTTCATTGTGATTTTTACATTATTTATAATATGAATTCTCGTATAAACTTATTTGTTTATTTATGAGTTTTAAAAAAATAATTTTCTTCGATTAATATTTATGCTTAATATTCGCCATATCATATTTAATATCAAACTTCAATGAAGTAAATTACAATTAAAATCCTTACAAATCATTTCACGTTTAGTTCAGAATCAAAGCTTTTTTTTTATTCGTAATGTTGATCTGATTATAAAAATTTCCATTTTAAATACTATTCGAAACAATATTGTTTTATCGAATGGTTTAAATTCCGTTTAAAAATTATCACGAAACAGAATATGTAAATAAATAAAAAAAAATTTATGGTATACAATTTTCTTGTCTTTTCGGATTTGTTTAACATGTAATGAGTATATTATAAATTATATTTGTATTCCATATAGTTATATTTTTACATTTTCTCTAGAATGTTTCGTGTATAAAACTGAATTCAGAATTCCTAGACTATTTACCTTAAAAACAAAGGAAAAGTATTTATATATGGTATTTAAAAAACACATCGTCAATACATTTCTTTACATTTATAAGAACCAGCTTTTCACCTATTAATTTAAAAGAAAGAAATTTTTAAAAGAAATGAAGCTTTTTTTAAAATTATTATTTTGAGCCACACTTAACAGAATTTTATTAAACAAGCAACTTTTAAAAATTTTAGATTTTCGTATAAAACATTTAAGATGTTATCGATACGAAAATGCAATGATATACTTTAAATGGAGTTGTACTATTTCGCATTGTTTCCTTTATTATTTGTAATTTTAATATAATATCTCCTAAATTACTTTCACGATCGTAACTGTTGCTATTTTTAACTTTTATACATTCAGCGAGATGATGCGAAAATATTCCGAATCCTTAAATGTCTATAAATGGATAAAAGTGTGCTACGCCCTAGAGGAAATATTTAGAGATGATATCTCGGCGGATAGACAAAGAAAATACTTTTAAGGAAACCACTAAATAAATAATAAGAAGGGGAAGTTAATAGCATAATTACTTATCCATTCGATGTTACAATTCGATAAGTGAAAGTGATGATCGCTAATTCATTTTTCCGTCCATCTAATCCGTCTTTCCTAGCGGCGACAATCACCTGTTAGTAATCGTCTTATTGCTGAGGGATGTGGCCAGGTAGAAAGAGAGGAAAGAAAAAAAAAGAATCCGTTCCGAAAATAGAATGAAGAAAGTAAACCAGTAAACCAAAAATGAAACTTTATTTCCGAGAGGAAAAGATGTTTTGTTACCAGAGATCATCTGCCCTTCGGCGGTTGGGAGCCAATTGTAAGGCTAATAGTGGCCTACATTGGCGATATCCTGCCAAGTTTGGCGGACAATGAACTATATTAAATGGCCGAGTATGGAAGAATTGGTCTCAATTGATACATTGGAATTCATAGGATTATGTCACTACCGGCGAGATACGTTTGTAAGGTAAGGTATGGTTGGAGGAAAATTAATTGAAAGCTATATGATGGAATAGATTTTAGGATGTTCTCTTTGAGAATAGAAGCTGTTTTCTTAAATCTCTTTTAAAATTAAACTAAATGCCTTAAATAGTTATGTAATTCTTCAATTAATTGAATGTATTTAAAAGTAATATAGAGTTCTCTTCAAAAAATATATAATTCCTCAAGAAATTATATAGAAACATTATTTTTCTTTTATATGTGTTTCTTCTACAATTGAAAAAACGTTTCATTATTACTGAATCGATATGTAGTCTTTTACAGTTTTTTCCCCTGAGTCTATCAGAATTATGTATGCATTTTGCTTGCTTCTTTTAATAGTAGTTTTTTTTTTTTTTTTAAATTCTCTCTCATTTTAAACTGGATTACATATTTTATTGACAATATCGTGTCAAATTTAAGACATGGTTTTGTTTTGAAGAAATATTTAAATATTTTTTTGACTTCTGTCTTTTGATTTCTATCCACTCCTTGCTTCTCATTTTATACTAGAGAATGCCGCTGCTAAGTAACAGTAACTCTGATCTTGCGAAGATGTCGAGGTTTAGATTCGTGAGAAATAAATATTTTTGTCACCCAATCATGGCATATGATGAGTTTTGATACGGACGTTATTATATGCTTTTTTTAAATAATATTTTAAATATTATTTTTAATATTTAATTGAAAACTTGATAAAACTTTGAATACTGTCGTTATAATTTCGATAAGCGTTTTATTATTTTCAGAATAATTCGAATCCGTGATATTTATTTAAAATTTTTCTTTTTTTAAAGTGGAAATTAGTCTTCTTTTATCTCTAAGAACATAGAATTCTTATGAGATTCATAAAAAATTTTATCCAGAAATTTTTTTTTACATTCTGAACCAAACAAATTTAACCAAAAGAGAAACGCGTAGTTTCACATTTTTTTCCCCCATTAAAAAGTCTATCAAAGCAATTAGAAAAAAAAAGAATATTACGAGTATTTTAGTTCATAAGGATTACACTTTCTATAAAATAGATTATAACCTTAATAAAATTTTAAAATTTTTATTAATATATAATTCAAGTTTGATAACAATTTTGTTCTTTTGAATAATAATTTTTAGCTATGAATCTTACAAAACACTATCAAAAATA
Source organism: Nephila pilipes (assembly GCA_019974015.1). Classification (NCBI taxonomy): domain Eukaryota; kingdom Metazoa; phylum Arthropoda; class Arachnida; order Araneae; family Nephilidae; genus Nephila; species Nephila pilipes. The sequence goes on along the minus strand of BMAW01000990.1, from coordinate 1,816,335 downwards.
AATTTCAAAATTAAATTTGAAAAAGTGTGGAAACATCTATAATTAATTATTGAAAATAATGTATATCAGAGCAGAATGTACGTGAATCCGAAACTACTTTTGGCAAACGAAAACTAATATATTTAAAAATTCTTTTATTCCGTTATTTCAAAAAATTCCTTTTGAGGAAATGGAACAAAGATGTAACTTTTAAAAATAATTTAGCAGTTTCACATCGGATACTGTGAATCTTTTTAGATATTTTTTTAGAGATAATGAAATATATAAGTTGATTTCATTAAAATCATGCATATTTTTGTTTTTTAGGCAAAATAATAATTTAAATACATTATCGATTTTGAAAATTTCACTTAGGTTTTCCTTCTTTAAAGGAAAATACTTGAAAAAGTTTATGTTATAACATATTTATACGTGTTAGAAACCTTAAATTTTATAACTAGGATATGTTACTCATTTTACGTCAAATATTTATAGAACACTCCTCTTGTGTTTTCTTTGATTATAAATGACAAATAAGGTCTGGATACAACGAAAAGAAAACATTGTAACTATGGAAAAGTAGATTGATATTTATGGAAGTCATTAAGCCAACATGGGTAGTCAACCCTAAAATGATAATTTAATGATGTGCGTCTAAGGAATAAGGAATGTGAAAGGAGACCATAAAATTTACGCTTCATTTGTCAAATAAGATTAGTTAAAAGATTTATTAGGAAATTAAAGAAAGAAATCTGCCTTGATTATATTAAAATAAAAATGATATAAAAAGCTCCATTTTAATAATTATTATTTCTTTGGAATAAATCATAAGTCAATTTCTTGAGAAGAGAGATTTACGTGGGATTTTATAACTATTTTTAGAAATAATTTTGAAATTGAGAACTAAGTGGTCGAGTCGTAATATATTACAATTCCTGAAACTATTCATCCGAAAAAAATCTTTTTCGAGTATAAATTAAATTACAATCTAATCAGAAATGCATGTTTAACATATAACAAAAAAGGAGAAAATAATTTTGTTTTAAAACCTGATTAACTAAAGTAATTATTAAATATCTGACTTAAGATTTATTATGTATATATCTGACTTATTTATATTATTTCTGGAATTTTATATTCAGTTATAGCAAAATAACTGTAACTTTGTGTATCTGTAAAATGTATGTAAAATTGTGTAAATGTAAAATGTAAACTTTGTTTATCTGTAAAAAAAATTATCAATCTATGCTGTTTTTATTACCTTATGAATTTAGAAGCAATCTATATAAATATTAAACTTATTTGGCCTTATTTTAATGAAGTAATACATAAATGTCTTACAAATAAATGTTTTATTTGAAAAGAGAAAAATAATTATTTTATAGAAAGCTATTCTACTTAATTAAGTTATAGGGAATTTTTTATTTTGTTTATAGCAAAATTAAGAAACTTTTAATTACAGGCATAAAATAATAGATATAGAATAACACAATATATAACAGGTAATTTTGGCCATTACTGGAAAGATTAAGAATTCGTATTTTTAGTAAAAATAGTTTTTGACATTGAATGTGGCATTTTAAAGAATTAAATGTAAGAAATAATGTAAGATAAAAAAAAACTATGAAGAGAATTACTTTTAATCTGTTATGAATTTTGAGTTCATTGGGACTTTTTTTTTAAGTTTTTTAATGTTTATACAGTTTTTCGCAAAAGGTTTTCTATTTTATTTTTTTCTATGACCATTAATTAATCATTGTATGTAAAAAAGTTGTCCAAATATATTGAATAAATATTTAATGAAATAATATGTCTGATTATTAACAAAGATAAATTTTTAAAAAATTCTATTTTATTTTATTAAAGTTCTTTCAAGTGGTTTTCTGTTTTATTTTTCTGTATAACCCTTAGTTAATCTTACAGTATGTAATATATGATCTGAAATTTTGTTAACTTTTTCTGTGATGGCGTTAAGTCTAAAGGTTAAAATAACTACTTCACCAATGTAATAAGAACTCCTTCTGTTATTTAAATTTCCATTTCATATGTGTGAATTTTTTTTTGTTTAACTTTATGAAATTTCTTTTCATTTTATCAAATAGGTCAGAAAATTTTTCTCCCATTCTCACCACCAATATTTTTTTCAAATTTATAATTTCACGATATGCTTATTAAAAAGAAGTTTTGCCTGCAAGAATTTTATAATTTTTTTTTATAAATCTCGGTACACTCAGAAGAGTAAAATTAACATCTGAATTCTAAATTTGGCTTTTAATTCTATTTCAGTTACTAGTGCTTCTATACTTGTGCGCATGCACTGCAGCAAGTACTAAAAGCGGCAAAAATGAAACAGTAACAACTACCACCACTACTACCAAACCAGAAGTAATATTACCAGAAGCAGAATCCAGCCTGGTGGAGACATCAGTGAACTTGGAAGGGCAGGAAACTCGATCAAGAGCAGCCACTCATGGATATTCAGGGGGAGGAAAAGGCTATTTAAAACAAGAATCGGTCTACAATAGTCATCCTCATGAAGGTATGCAATTTTAATATGAAGAGTTTCTGAATATTTATTTTAAAATTCTCGCTTACCGCAATTTTGAGTTCATCAACGTGAATAAATTGCTATATTTTAATGGTTTTGAAATTATATTCTTAAATATAGATTACTGGATTTATTTTGTTGCAAAAGGTGCATTAAAAAACAGGAAATAAAGAAGTTTTATATACAGTAGTTTTTCCTCCAAATTTAAAAAAAAGATTCTTAAATACCTCTTTTGAGGATGAATACAGATAAACCCGCAGATGAATGATAAACATAAAAATAAACATAAAAATGAATACGAAACTGTTAGTAAAAAGTGATAACATAATAACTTGTCTCGTTTTTTTTTTTTTTTTTTTAATTCTTCAGTTTATTGTAATTATTGAATTCTAATAACTGCATCAGTCTAGATTTAAAAAGGTAATGCAGTATTTCACAAATAAAAAATTGGTTCATACTTTTTAAATGGCTGGTAGACGGAAACCTTAAATTTGTCTATTTAATTTGTACTATTAATTGTGCATGTATATTTTATAAGAAGCAAAAATAAAACAAAAATCAATCTTCACTCAGCTTCATATAATGTTATTTTGTCATGACTTTAAAATAATTTAAAAAACTCCGCGTACTTTAAAAATTCCCCCCTCCCATTCTTCTATTGTTAATGGGGTTGTTAATTTCCGAATCGAGCATTTAAGCTCTTGTGGTCCTTCGTCTCCACTTCTCGATAGGTGAACAGCGTAACGGTATCGTCTGTCTTGCTCATAATTTAATTTAAGATACTAAAATTAAGAAATTAGAATACTTGTTTTTATAAAAATAAAAATTTAAAATTTAAGGATATGAAATTATTTAAAAATAAAGGAAAAACTCATTCAGATTTTCAAACTATCCTGACTTTCGACAAACGATGGATCAGGGAAGGAAAACGCTCTTGAGTTCTATAGTTCTATACATGCACATCTAGAATTGTAATGTAATTTAATGAGAAATGACAGCCATGAAAAACAATTTTTATGTCTCAACGATTTTTTTTTAAAACTTACCATATATTAAGTTCCGATTTTGGCTCTAAACATGCTAGTAAAAACTTATAGCTAATTGTAAAAAAAAACCACCTTATATCAGCTTCAGTTTGTACATATCTTCAGTATTTTTTTTCAGTTATCTCAGTTGTCAAACTGTAGATGTGGAGTCCTGATAACTTGAATCTCTACCTTTAAATATGATGATAGAAACATCATTACCTTACTCAAAATTTCAATCTCCTGAATAAGAATCAGGCTAGTGAAAAAACCTGTGATTTTAAAATTAGTTCTCTCTTCATATAAAATGTTTAATATTAAATTCTCTGCAAATAACGCCGTTTTTATGTTGTCATTTGTTTATTATACCATTCAAAATTTGAACTTTATAACAAATATTAATTATATGTATATATACGATATTGTTGACATGATCCCCCATGCGTATTGATATAATTACAGACATTTTGTTGATTCCAAAGTTCACAACAAAACGTCTAGTCATTTTGTATGGCATATCTGCAACCCTTGAAGGACATATTCACCTTTAGTTCTTATCACTGATAAATATTTCATTTTTATTAAAATTGATCTTTAAAAATAAAAAAAAGATTAAAAATTTCAGTACATTTAATACAAACACATATATAAATATTTGTAATATGGAATGCTAATGTATGCAATATATGAATATATATACTAAAATAAGAAAAGAAATGTATTTTTACATTTCTTTTCTTGTTTTAGAGCATTTGCCACGGTTTAAAGATTCTTTATATTTGTAACACAATTAATGTTACAGAACGGGATCTAAATTACATCAATTTTCGAGTTGAAAAAGAAGTTCTGACACCTGTAAACATTTTGATTTTTATAGCACACGGAGGACAGGATATTTTAGAATACAGTATGTCATGTTCAAAAATACCCTATTTGAATGCGTCAGTGTACGAAATTATAAGCAAGTAAATAAAAAAATAGGAATATAATGTGAAAGAGTAGCTCACCAAATTTAATATAAAATAATCATTAATCTGCTACTGATCCTTTAGTTGCACGAAGAATATCCAGGCGATAGTCAGTTTCAAGTCAAGCGACATGTAGAAACGAAAAAATTGCTCCAACACTTCAATATAAAATTCTACTGTTGTCTTTTTATTAAAAAACAAAGGAATGATAATCAGGTCGCATAACATTATTCATCAAACGTTCACTTTCGGTCTGTCGCGGTTAAACTCCATTACATGATGGGGATTTTCAGAACACCAAATTCGTGCATTATGCCTATTCACTCTCCTACAAACATAGAAAGTAGCTTCATCTAAGAAAAAAATGCGATTTAAAAATGAAGAATCATTCTCTAATGCATTGTAATATATGCATGAAGTAATAGTGGTGTTAATTATCGATTTATGACATTTTTTTTTTGTTAATGTACCCTTTTGAATGAGACATTCTGTTTGCTTACTACTGTTTGTATCGAACGGTTTTTTTTTCTTTGGGGGGGATATTTTTTTGCATTCAAATATGTTCATATCACCTCCCCTATGGTTCACTGTCAAATAGTTTTCACTTTATTAATAAAAGTAAAAGTATTGCGCAAAGGGGGAGGGGCTAAAAATGTTTGTTTTGTATGACAAATAGTGCTTTTTTTTATATAAGGAATGATGGTTTTATCATTTGTTAAAACGGCGCTAAAAGTTTGATTCTGATTCATAGGTTAGTTTTAATTTGGCATCCATATATATATAGGATTACTGCCACGTCCAGTTCTCGTCGTTATTTTGCAGCGAATTGTTATTGTCGATGAGATATGGATTCCTCTTTATACACCGGAACCCAATCAAAATAAAGGCTTCATTCCGATAAATCTGCAACATAGAAAGCGAAGATAATTTCATTAGCCTAAAAAAATAATGGAGACGATTTTTTGAGATGCGAAGGGTGTCATAACTTCTCAGAAAAAGGAAAACAATTAATATATAATACTGCACAGTGAGTAACTCCATTTCACATTCCTAACGTGGAGAATTTTTGAGCCAACCTCAAAAATAGTGTATTCATCCTCATAAATACATTAACTTATATCAATATTGTGATATATTTCTCACCTGGAAAAGTTTGAGTCTTTTTCTTCCATGTTATGCATAGAGAGCTTAAACGGTTTTTAGATGGATATTTTTTTTACCAATTTTTTGATTCATAAGGAATCTTTAGGGACCGAAAAATAACGCATAAAAGGAATCTGCAGTTTGTAATCATATTCACTAGTTAATTAGACTGCCGAAACTAATTCATTTGCAAAGTTCTATAACATTTTTGTTTGTGTTGCTTAGTGTATGAAATAAAATAGATATATTCTTGATTTAAAAATTAATTTACTTTCAGAACAAGGTTATGAATATGGCAAGAGAATACCTGTTCATTATAAAAGTAATGGTTACCAGGTGCAACAAGAGCAAATCGACCATTATCCACAAACCGAATACATCAAGTCTCAAGAACCCTATGTACAGCAACAAGCCATAGATGGCTATAGTCATGCAAGTGCTAAAGGCAGTTCTTATCAAGAAACCCAGGGTGATTCTTATGGACACGATGACTATGGTAAAGATATTTCAGCCTACATCAATCAACATTCTGGTAAAGCACCGTACGTACCCTACTCTTACGAAGTGCCCAAGACACAACAGTACTTAACCGATGATCACTTAGATTCAAAGGATTATTCTGGAAAATCAAGTTACGGTTCTGAAAAATCAAAAGGTTACGAAGGAAAAGGTCACGATGAAGCTTCCTACTCTCAGGGAGGATCCAAGGGTTACAGGTAACTAAGATATATGTGACAGGTTGTCCCACTTTTTGTATTAGTTTGTGCTTTTTAGATGAAGTGAGATTACGTCAGAGTATATGTCATACCAAGATATAAGAGCAAAAACAGTTATAATAAATGCGTAACTTGACACAAATTCAACAAATCAAATTCTAATTATCACTTGTGTTTATTTCTGCTGTTTCATGCGCAGGAATTTGTGAGGATCTTTTTTAATCTTTAAGGCTTCCGTTTAATAACCATATTTATTTTGTGAATATAATGTTAATTCCATGTAATTTCTACAGCCATTTTCAAATCAATGCTATTTGATAGATTTGAATACAAAAGTGTATCCGAAAGAGCAAAAAATAATGAAGATGTTTGCGGAATTATATTTTCTGCCGACATTTGAAAATATCTTAGAAAAATATTTGAAGACCTGAATACCCTCAAAAGGATCATTAAAAATAGGCGAAAAAATATTTTTAAAAATTGGAAAGAAAATGTAATTCTGCCGAAACCTTCATTATTTCTTGCTCTTTCGTATG
>BMAW01000990.1:1788197-1809226 GCA_019974015.1 Nephila pilipes | reverse complement strand
TATTGGTAATTATTATTACGTTATTGGTAATTATTATTACGCTATTGGTAATTATTATTACGTTATTCGTAATTATTAATTATTATATTCAGATTTTTATAAGTGAATGGTAAAATACTAAACACTTAGTTCAGTCAAAATTTAAAAGTATTTTTTTTTCATCTTTAAAGCTAAATTCTAAAAAGAAAACAAATGTTAACAAGATACGGTAATATAAAGCTCAATTCTGAATCTTTTGCAAAGAATGCAAAGCGTTTCTGCAAATTTGTATCAAATTATATCAAAAACTTTTCTGTGATTTTTTTTATTCAATTTCTGAAAAGTTTTTAACTATAGACTAAAACGTTTTTGTGCCTCTTTAAGTCAAATATTTGTGTTGTTTACAGATTTCAGTTGTTATAATAATTTATGAAATAATAATCAATTCTTACCTTGGGTATACTAATTATTTCAAGTATTTGCTGCCCAAGAGTTGAATTCCCAAGAGGTCACTTAAAATAAATTTTTAAAACTTTTCATCCATATTTTTATAATCTCTATTAAATTATCTGTAAATTATTTTTTATATATGAAAGGTCAGATCTGTATAATATGTGAAACTTTATATACACAAATAAAATAACGCATTACTTATAAATGCTATTTAGTTAAAAATACAGTATATTAAAGTTGTTGTTAAAAATAAAATGTAAAATTCTAGACTAGAAATAAAAGGAAAGCTCTCAGACTGTTTTAATATTAATGTGGAATAAATTATAATTTATGAATGTGTAGAGTTCTTTAAAAATTTAATTTAGTAATTAGATCTTAATTGCTTATCCTATCAAAACATATTTCTAGTTCACCCATCACCCATACATCGCAGCATGATTCATACGGTTCTGGAGGAGATAGCTACGGATCTGTTGGAAAAGTCAGTCATTTTCCAGTATTTCCTAAAGAATCTGGATACATTTCGAATGGCGGTAAGGAACCAGAATATTTACATGAATCTCCAAAACAATTAGGGTACCAACAAGAGGCAGGATATCATTCCATTTCTGGAAAGAGTACTGAACTCTCTGGCTTACCTCATACTGATTCCAAAAAAGAAAAAGTTGCCGTCTTCATTAAACAAATTGGTCACTCCCAAAGTGGAAGCCATTACGGATCCAAGACTGGAGAAAGACATGGTTATCTTCTTCTCCCCGTGGTTCCAGGGAAACCCGATGACAAAATCAAAATAGAAACCACTGGTGCTTATGATGGAAGTGGATACAAAGGCATCGCTCAAGAAGGCTACTCATCCAGCTATGCACAAAAGTAAGGACTAATTAAATGTTTAAATGTTTCAGAGGTTAGTTTCTATTGCTTATAGACTAAATACTTAAAATAGAGTTTCCAAAGTTAGTAGAATATTTGAAAACCTTCTGTGGTCGAGGTAACCGAGTGATCATAGTCGGTAACTCTCAACCATCACTGTTTCCGTGGAGTCCTTTGAGTCCTAATTATATTAAGGACCTTCCATGCAGAAGGGGAGATGTAGAGTAGTTCTCTCAAGGCTCAAAATTCTTATGCTGGGATGGTGTACAAATTAGGAGAGGGGAGGATACCAGTTCAGATGTCGTCCTCGTCACTTGACCTAAGTTTAAAATTGAGAAGTTCCAAAACTGTTGCATTGCTTCTGAATGCGATGTTAATAAGCAATCAATATTATTTCAAAACCTTAAATTATGGATGCATCATATATCCGAAAATCTTAATTTTCGCAGAGAAAGATTCGGGAAATCTTTTCAACGTTTTATTTTATTAAAGAATGAAAATGTACAGAGTTCTCACTCACATAAACGAGTTTTGATGTAGGCGGATCTTAAGTTTGAGTCTTGATGTTTCCGAAGAACATTTATATAATACCAAATAAAATAAAAAAAAAAGCTTATTTTTGAAAAAGTTTCAAAATTTTCACGGTTTGTAATTAGAAAGTTGCCGAAGAGATTATAAATCTAGCGATATATATTAGCTCAAATGTCATTTCCAACGTCAGAGTGAAATTCAAAATTATGAGATCTGATGCTATTAGTCCGTTATGTAGCTCTATATATAGCGCATTTCTTACAATTTCAAAATAAAACTTTCCTCGTGATTCATACTAAAACTTACAGAAGTAAATTACTTAAATATAACACCGTGTCAGTCAAGCAAAACAAAGTTCCCCTCACTAAATTTATAACTAATAGTGATTCTTTGGATTTATAATTGAAATAATATAAATAATGGATTATTAAAAGATGATTTCTATTACATTTATGCGATCTTCGATAGATAACATTCGAATCTTGATCATAAATAATGTCATGCTTTTAGAATAATTGAAAACATAAGATTATCCAAAAATGAAAAAAAAATTGTAAACATTATATTGATTATTTATAGAAATATCGGTACATTAATATTTCAGGATAGACAATTCTTTTCCTAAGTGAAACTGTTCAATAGAATATTCTAAATTATTACATACCCGTAAAGTAATAGCTCATTTCTTGCTTTACATTCATAGGCCAGTTCATGAAAGCAAAGGAAAGTCTTCTTACACTTCTTTTTTCAAAACTGGAGCTTCCGCTCTTGGAGATGACCACAAATCGAGTATATCTACTTATGGCGGAGATTACAAATCTAGTGGTCCTGTTCATGGAGAAGATTACAAATCTAGTGGTCCGGCATATGGAGATGATCACAAGTCCAGTGGGATTGCTTATGGTAGCGATTACAAATTTAGTGGCTTGTCTTATGGAGATCACAAATCCAGTAGTCCTTCTTATGGGGGAGATTACAAATCTAGCGGCCCAGCTTATGGTGGAGATTACAAATCCAGTGGAATTTCTTATGGTGGAGATTACAAATCCACCGGTCCGGCTCATGGGGGAGATTACAAATCTAGTGGTCCTTCTTATGGCGGAGATTACAAATCCAGTGGTCCGGCTCATGGCGGAGATTACAAATCCAGTGGTCCGGCTCATGGTGGAGATTACAAATCTAGTGGTCCAGTTTATGGAGCAGATCACAAATCCAGTGGTATTGCTTATGGTGGAGATTACAAATCCAGCGGTCCTGCTTTTGGAGGAGATTATAAATCAGATACATCAGCTTATGGAGGTAATGTTAAATATGGACTTTCAGCCTATGAGGTCGGATCTAAAGGATCTCATGATGAAGAAGGATATAACGGCCAAAAAGGATTGTCTGGGTATTCAGGACATAAATCTTCATCAATTGGAGAAATTGGTTTCGGAGCAGTGGAGGGAGCGAAAGGACATTCCTCTTATGAATCACAATATGAGGGTAATAAGGTTAGTAATAGAGAAGATAAAAATATATTATTAAATTTTTTTTGCACCGAACAACTTATTCATTTCACATAAGCTTAGTGTTTATCATTTTCTATTAAACTTTGAAAACCACTCAGTTTTATTCCTTTCATTTTTATAATTTAATGTTAATTTTACATTAATTAATTTCTAAATTTTTTAATTATCTAGTTACCAGTAAAATATTTCTAAATTTAAAAAAAATTTAAGAGGTTTTGTTTATATTTTTTTTCCTTTTAAAATATAAATTGGACTTTATATAAAGTACAACTGCTTTTTTTTATTCTCTTTTTTATATTTTAATAAAACGTACAAATATACTGAAAGAAAACAGCATTTGAAATATTTTAAGACGCTTTCTACAATACTTTCGTTGTTGGTATATGATTTCGTCAATAGCATGGTTTTTAAAGGAAATTTTTTTTGTTAGTGTTCAACGAGATTCAAAACATTTCCTTTAGATATTCATTTCGTTAGAAATATTATTTGCAAGTCATTAAATTTTTAATACATACGACTTAATCTTTCAAGCATAACATTTTAAAAATTTTACCTGACAAAGAAATGCTTCAATGCGCAAAAAATAAATGGTTTTTTTTCCATTTCTTTTCCATTTAAAGGGTAGTCCCTTTGCACACATTCCTCTGTCTCACAGTCAAAAATCGTCAGGTGCATATGAAACAGGAAAATCATCTGTGAATCTTGATGGCGGATACGGAATTTCAGTCGACAACCTGAAATATATTCCCGCTCAAGAATACGAAAACCACCAGGCGTATGGAAATGATGGTATATCTTATGGTCTTTCTCCTTCACCAAAGGTAAGTCATGTTACCTAACATTCAAAATGTGTCTTAAGCTGTTTTTACTTAACTTTATCGAATCCGTATTGAAATTATATTGATAGATGTATCAAATATTTTAAAAATGTTTTCATAACCTACCACAAAAAGTGAATGTGATATTTTTGCAATGCTCGAGATGTATTGTATATTCACATGTTTTATTGATGATATATTTCATGACGAAAGCATCTTTGATGACGTAAGCTCTTAACTGACGCTACTACAAAAAAAAGTACGCATGCTCCAAACGCCAGCGACCGACATCTGTTTAGCGTGAAGCCTTCTCTTTCGAATACAGTGTCTCTCGTTTCTGTAAGCAATTCCATATATCAACAGCCTTATTTCACATTAAAATTATTTTTTTCTTTTACTTCGCCAGAAAAAATGATAAATGAGCAACGAATTGTTGTGAAATTTCACATGAATTTTGGAAAAACTGCTAGTGAAACTTATAATTTATAGAAAGAAGTGTATGACAATGAATATTTATCGCGTGGACGTGTTTTTGAGGTTTAAGCGTTTTCAAGAAGGCCGAGAAGACGCTGAAGATTATTTACGCCTGGGTCGTCCTTCCATGGGATGACAATATCGAAAAAATAGGTAATCTGGTTCGATCTGACCGTCAGTTAAGTATTCGTGCGATTGCTAAGACTGTAAGAATTGACAAAGAATCCGAATGACAAATTTTTCAACCAAGACAATTCGCCGGCTCATTCCACATTGTCTGTCTGGACCAAGTATAGCATCGCCAGATCTTGAGGCATGCGACTTCCATCCGTTTCCTATGGAGAAATCTGCATTAAAAGGAACAAGAATTGGGTCATTGGCCTTTCTCTTTGTAAAAGAGAAAGCATCACGCATCTTGAAGGAGCTGACAGACTTCCAGCACTGTTTCGAACAATGGAAGATTCGCAAGGAGCTTTGTAGGGATAGAGGAGGAGTGCATATTGAAGGTGATAATTAGTGAATATGTATGAGATGAAAACTAAATGTTTTACAGCATCAGTCCCATTATTTAATTGTCACACCTCGTATTTGAATCCAATCCGAAATGCATCCGAAAGAGCAAAAAATAATGAAGTTTTCTGTAGAATTATATTTTCTCTCCGATTCTCAAAAGTATTTTTATTCTTATTTTAATGATTCATTACATTAGGCTTTTCCTCGCCTTTAAAAGCATTCTAAAATATTTTCAAAAATCGGAGAGAAAATGTAATTCTCCAGAAACCTTTATTATATTTTGCTTTTTCAGATGCTCTTCGTTCTATTAAAATACATAAAATAATAAAGATTTGAGAATGGTTGTAGAAATTCCAAAGAATTAACATTACGTTTTCGAAAACAAAATGGCCGGTAGACGGGAGCGCCTTAAAGTAATATTTTCTCGATGCAAATCAGACGCTACTTGGTCCAGTGCGGAAATAGATAAAAGTATATTGTCTACATTGTGTTCACTAAAACATTTCATTAATACCAAAGTGTTTCATTTGAAATATTTGTATTATTCATTTTCATAAAAATTTATCAATACTCTTATTTTAAGCGGCCGCGATAGCCTAATAGTCATGATCGCGAACTTTCAACCGGCGCTATTTTCGAGTCGTAGCTTTGAGTCCTGACGTCACTAAAGACCCGTCGTGTAGCGAGACCGATGAATGTTACATCTGTCGAGTTTCTAAATCCTCTCGTGAGCGAGGTTTGGAAGTTGGGAGGGAGAAGTGCCCAGTCAGGTGTCGTCTTTGTCACTTGACCGAGACTCAAAATTACGAGGTTCGTAGCTAATAGCCTTCTTTTTGCCTCTAAGTGTGGCGTTAATAAACAATCAATCAACCACATTTTCATTTTAAAATTTGGGAACAATGGAAACTTTGAAAGTTGGAGAATGGAGTTCTAATATTAATGTACATTTAGTAATATTTAGAAATTTTTTTTAATCATAAATATATGAAAAATATCAAACAATATTTATATGGTAACATTTCTAATGAAATACGCGATTGTAATTTAAAGGACTCTCCATACGTGAAGGAAGTGTCGTCTCACGATCAACAAAGTGCATACGGTCCATCCTATTCATCAGACAAAGGATCCTATGAAGGTGGCCAAATTTACAAGACCTCATCAAATAGTTATGGAAAGGAAAAAAATATTGCTCCTATAAAAGGAAAATACAGCCTAAGTGGTGGATATGAAAGCCAAAAGGCATACGGAGCAGAAGAAATTTCTCCTTACGTTATCTCATCATCAGGAAAAGAATCTCGTTCTCAAGTAAGATTTTTTTCAGAATCCATAAAACAAACGTGCTTAATTTTTTTAAAATAAATGCTATGAAAATGAATAAATTGATTCTCTTAAAAACTGTTCTATAAAAAAAAATTTCTCTCAGATTATATTTCCCCCTTAACATTTCTCATAAAAGTGTTTATAATCATTTTTAAAAACGTAGCTTTGTTCAAGTGGTATACGCTTAATTAAGATGCAAGAATTTTGGAATGATCTTGGCATCTGTCTTAATTTTTTCATTTCCATTTTCTGTTGGTTCAAAGACAAAAATGTATGGATAAAGTATATTTTTCAGCATTTTTTTAAAATTCTGCTGCGTAAAATTTAGGCAGACTTTTTTTCATTTTAGAAAATATGATTGGGAATACCAAACCTTTTCAGACAGGAAAAATGTTCTAATATTAATGCAATTTTATCAGGTAATAAGGTATGCCTGTTTACAAAGAGGAATCTTTTTGACTGAATAAAAGTTCAATAAATACACTTTTCCCTTTAACATATTATAGATTTATGATTTTCGGTGTCAATGAATCAGAAATTAAATCATAAGTATAATTATGTAAAAAATGTTGATCCAAAGAGAAATAAATGGTACTTAAAATAGGCTGTTCTGTATACATCAATACAGTTGAAATATAATTAACATTAGAGCATTTAAGAGGTTCATTCTTATTTCTGATTTTTTTTTTACTTAGTATTACTTTTCCTCTGTTTTAGCTATTGTGCTTTTTCAAAAAAATTCACGTTCATATCTACAAGTTTATTATGCTAATATGCTAAGAATTTAAATAAGTTTCATCTTCCAATTTTATATGTCATGGTGCCATTAGATGAAGTCGAGAGGAGAGATAAGCAGAGTTTATTATTGAGATTTTTTTCCCTGATCAGAATATATAATTTCAATTCCTCATATAGTAATAGTGGCTCATTTAATTTAGGATGCGTCGAATTTGGATCTAGAAGGTAGTGTTATGTCTTGAATTAATTTGGTTTGAGATTTGCAATTACTTTCCCTTCTTATTAAACTATTGACTTTTTTTATCAGGTTTTCAGGTCACGTCTAGGTTTTCTTCTATAGTACCTCCAAAGCTGAAAGTTCAATAAATTAATCAATTGAACGGAAACTAATTACACATATCTTAGTCTATCTCTTGAGTGTTGGAGTTCTTAGAATTTTAATTAAATAAATAAAACATATACAATAACAGAATTCATACATTTTTTAATTGAAAAAGTTCTTTTTATTCGGGTTTTATTCTTTAACAATCGTCGGTCGGTTGGTTTTATTGATGTTAATTTGGAAAGTTTAGTTGACACCATATTTGGTTAATACTTGATAATTTACAAAATAAATAAATAAAATAAAAGGCTTTTGTGATCTAGATAAAACCTCGTAATTGTAAGAAAGGGGAAAAAAAGAGGAAATGGAATGATGAGGAGAAGGGTCGAAAAGAAAGAAAAATTATCCTAGCATTCTGGGGACGCTTCGTATCTACTACACCCTAATGGTTATGATTACGAATTCATGGCTGGCGTTGCTTTCATTGAGTCGTTTGCTCGAGTCCTGATGCCACTGAAGTCTCGTCATGTAGTGGTGCTACTACACTTTAAATTAGCCGAGATACAGTCTTTCCATAGACGTAGTGTGGAAGTTTGAAGAGGGAGAAACAAACTTAAATGTCGTCCTTGTCAATTGACCGAGGTTCGAAAATTACGAAGACTGTCACCATTAACCCTCCAAATTTCGACATTAACAAACAGTCAATCAATCAACCCAAGGGCTTTCCATCCGTCTTTACCAAAGATATCAAATCCCACATTAGTAAGGAAATATCCCTCGAGTATCTCGGTGTTGTATATTCTGTAGTTACTTAAAGAAAGTAAGAGTCTAAGGGGTAAATAAGAAAATTTGTGAGAGTTTGATCGTACTGAAATATGAATGTTTTTTTAAAAAAATGAAATAAAAAATTTGAAGTAAAACATTTTATAGTTTCAATCTGTCTGCATGTGTTTCACTAATTTGAAAACGTTTACATAACTTTTAATTACTTCTAACCGAAGTGAAATCCTTCTTTTCAACAGGGTAAAGGATTTCCAACTCCTTCCTATGGTTCTTTTACCCCCATGATTGGTCCTTACGGCAGTGTGGTTGACTTTTCTCATGCAACAAGTCAATACAAAAAAGTTGCAGTTTCCAGTAAAGGCCATGAAGATTCGTACAAAAGTGCAGGTGTAGAACACGGCGGTTATGAAAACTCAAAGCAAGGAAGATCTTCCTACAGAAAACCGAAATCTTTCGCTGTCATTCTGCAAAAACAACCAGGTGGAGGACACATTGAAGATTATGAATCATCTTACCCTACGAGTGGTAAGGGATACAGTAAGCCTTTGTCTGATGGTTACAGTGGGCATGGCTTTCAACCCATTACTCCTAAGCACAACGGAGAGGCCGGCGGTGGTACTTCACTGTTTTATAATGTACAGTCCTATTCCGGATCACCAAGTTATTCTTTGATTAAACATGCAAAGAGTGCCAGTAGGAAGTATTAACAAACGTTAATATTTTAGAGCTTATTTTGTATTGTGCCGCAAAGAAATGCCAATAAGAACAAAATGTTAAACGTCATGGTTTTGTACATATAGAAAAAAAAAAACGAGCTAAATATGCTAATTTCGTCATTAGTTTTAAATTAAATTTTTTGAAGATGTGCTATTAGAACGTTTTTGAAAAATTTCTAAAATTAAATATTTTTGTATATATTTTTTAATTGTTAGCACCTTTAAAGCGAGTATTATTAGAAATGTTCTGAACTTTTTTTTTTCTAAAAGTGTTCAATGGTCTTGCAAGTATTTTAGACATCAACAGTAGCATGGTGCAAACTATTAATTTTTCTCTTTTTGATATTAAGTTAATCTGATGTAAAAATTTCAAAACGCTTGTTTTGCAATTTTAACCGTACTAGGGAATCAAAATCTCTAATTTTGGAAAATAAAATATTTTAAATAAACTTAAGCAGATAAATAACAATATACTAACAGCTGTCAAATTCGTTTTTCTATAAAGAGATTTTTTCTATGAAATAGATTAATACAAGTATAATAAAATTAAAATTACTGAGCTTAAAATAATATTTTAAGCATTTATGATTCACGCATTGTTAACTTAATACAGAGATCTTGCACCCATTCATTGAATAATCAAAACAAGAATTTTACTTTTTACTTAATCTATATAGTTAACTTCAGGAAATTGACTAACTGCTTTGCGATACTTTTATCAACTCTATTTCATATTCTTTTTAACTCAACAATTTTAATGTCCCAATAGCAGCTAAAAAATCAATTTCGAAATTAAATATAGTCAAATTTGTTAAACTTAAATGCGATTATTTTTCCTTTTCACATCAATGAAATACAAAAAAATTGTTTTACTTGCGATAAAACTTTCAAATATTTAAATTTAATCATTAAATTATTATAATTATGGAATGTTAAAAGTGATATTTGATGCCTTATGAAATATTTGACAAAGCACATTTTACATTAAAGAAGTTAAGCATTTTAAATAATTTTATAAAAATGAGAAGAATACTAAGATATTCTGTTTGTTTCTATAAAAAACAAAGTAATTCAATGTCAAAGTAAATAAGAATAAGCAAGTTAGTCTCCTATTAACACACACACATTTATGGTTATAAAGTTTCTTACAAATCTGACAATTAGAAGACGTTTTGATGTTTCAAATTAGATTAAAAAAGTTTGCTTGCATTTTTATAAAGAGGAAGTTAGAGAAATAGCTAAATTTTTGAAGATAAAAAATTATATAATAATTTAAAAATTTAATGTAGCTTAAAAATCTTTAAATGTTATTTTATATTTATATTATTTTTTATTTAAATTTAAAAAAAATTATTATGGAGCGATATTATGCTTTTCTGCATATATAAACAACATAGCGTACATATCTGAATAATTAAATGAACGAAATCGTTCATACATAAACTATTTGTATTTAAAAGCGCTAATATCTATTTCTAAAGTGCATGTATATATATATATTTGTATTCAAAAACTTACTCTGCTAACATGATAAAAATATTGACTTTGTTATTTTTACTGAGCTAGTCTAGTTGTGTAATATAAGTAAAAATGAATTTTGTAAATATGTTGTGATATTTGTGTATTGTTTAATAAATATTTTGCATATAAATTTGTTTTTTATTGAAATCTGTTTATACTTTACTGAAGATTTTCAATTCATTCGATTAGAAGTAATATCCTTTTCAATGCAACACAAACTGTTGAAGATAAGTTCTCTGATACGAATATAATACTTTAAATGCAACAATATTTATAATAGATACAGTATTATACATTATTTCTAACCAAGACATATTATACACACACATTTAATACACTTTCTCTCAACATTTGTTTCAATTTTATTTCCCGAAATTTTTTTACAGTGATTTTAAGTAATATTTCCAATATTTATTTCATGTAATTATTTCCACTCTGTGTTGTTTTGGGATTATAAATAACATTTATATCTGAGTGATTGAAAGCTTTTACATTATTTTCATACAAAAATAGTTCAAGATTATTTACATTTACAAACCATACATTTTGATTATCCAATACATCCCTAATTCTTCTTCTTTACTTTCGTATCTTGATTTATTTATTCTTTTAATTTCAGAAAATGATACATTTTATTAAATATGTTTAACAAATTGGATAATTATTTTTCAGAAAAATATGTGTTTATAAGTTAGTTTTTCTTGCATAATGAAACGTATCAAGAAACTTCGCAGTTAAAAATAGTTATTTAACATACGAGGAAAAATAAAATAAAAAAAAAAATTAACAAATTAAACTATAATCTTCGCAACGTTGAAGAAATATTCTTATTAACATAAATATAAATCTGTATGTATATATATATATATAATTTCAAAAAAAATACATTTGACTATATAAATAAAGCTTGGGATTTAAAAATTTTCTTATCTTATCTTCTAAAGTAATGTGGAACAACAGTGCAACAAAGAAATTTAGATTTAGAACGCCCACAAATGTGTCCTAGCGCAAATTAAAAGAGAAACATCAAACAAACGGGAAAATGGAATTTATAGTGAGGCTAAAATGAACAAAAGGATCAAAATATTTTTGATTGATAATAGAAATATGTTTAAAATAAAATAGCTTTTTTTTTTTTTTAAAAAAAAAAGAAAAACATTTGTGCTCAACTGAAGAGATAAAGAACATTTTTGAAATGAAAAATACCTCATCCATCATTTTTGAAAGATCATACTAAATCTAACAAATTTTGAACTTTAGCAACAAATTGGAATATCTTAAACTAGTTTTTGAAAGTTAAGGAAATATTTATAGAATAATAGTTAGGTAAAACATCGGTTAGATGACCCACAAAATAATTCTGTTTCCAAATCATACTTTTGTTGCAAAATAAAAATACTAACTAGAAAACGAGATTATATGAACTAGTTTTTATAACTGCAAGTACTAGTGACGTAATTACTTTTTCTTCAGTACTGTCTACAACATTTGCTCTCTGACCCTGTCAAGAATATAAATGAGGAAGAAACTAGATAGTTTCTCTGGGTTGAATGTACTATTCTAATTCTTCATATGAATATATGAAAAATAATACACTGAAAAATATTTAGTATTCATAAAATAAAATTTTTCAAGAAAGGAAAAAACAATTTTTAAAACATGTCGTTTAAATGTATACTTACAAATTTTGAAACAAAATTAACTGAACTTTTTTAACAAAATTGTATTGCTCTTTTAGCTTAAATGATATTGATTCCTGCAATGTTAATCACAAAAGTTTTGATAATTATAAAGAAATATAAAATTATAAATAGAGTAATTTTCCTAATCATTTGAATATTTTAAATCCTTTCACTTTAATAAACCAGCAGTTTTTAATTCAAATTACACTGAGAGGGAATTTTGCATTTCCTTTCACTAATGAAAGTATGTCATACTGATCAATTTATTCATCCATAATTTTTTTTTGAGATTTTATATTTGGTAAAAAGAAGTAATGCTGAAAGCTAAAGATACTAAAATAATTTATTTTTATTTTCTTCTGTGTTTGTTTTTGTTTTGATATTTTTACAAATGTTCCTTTATTTTAAAATTTCAGATGTATTTGACTTTTTCAGTTAGTTTTTAATCATTTGCAGCTGATTTAATAATCTATTTCTCTAATTTTATTCCATCAATACCCAGTAAAATTCTTTAGATTTCATTCTATAGTTATTTTTCTTAGATAATCGACAATTTCCAGTTTTGTCTTTAAATGTCAGATTTTTAAACAGGGGTGGGAAATCGAAGCTCCACGCCAGCGTTTTTATGATTTGATAAATAATTTCGCTTATTTGTCAATTCTCTTATGAGATGCTATCAGTTAGATGAGCTTCAATATGTATATGACTTTTTTAATATAATTTCTTCCTATACGTAACCGAATTTAAAATATTTAAAATTCTAAACTAGCTTAAATGGCAGAGCAACTAATCTAATAGGAATGCTGATTATGTTAAAACAATAGTATATGAAAACAGAAGATAGCTAAGCATATATTGTACAAACAACTAACAATAAAAAAGTACTTGTTATTGATAAAAACTTTTTGTTGATATAAAGGAAGTATTGTTTGGTGAGGAACCAGAAAAGAGAGAGAGAATAAAAGATATAATGAGGAAAATGAAAGGATTTCGATTTCTTTTGTTAAACTTTCAAATTTATTAAGAAAAACACTTTTGAAAGCCTCTAGGAGGCAACATATTACTGAATCTTCGTCTTAATGAATATTAGCCACCGGAAGGGTTATTGTTTTAGGTGGAGCGTTTTGGCATACCAGATTACTTTTCAATTTTTTATCGTTTGCCTCAATTTTAATTGCATTTAGTTTATGTATATTCAGTATAATAATTTATCGTTTGCTTTAATTTTAATTACATTTAGCTTAAATATATTCAATTTAATAATTTATCTTTCCTTTAAATTTAGCATCGGAAAAGCTTACTATCGTCCATTTCTCGATATTCCATCGTTTATTTTAATTCTTATATTTAATTGAGGAATTTAAAAATAATTAGAAAAAAAAGCGTATGCTAAATCTTATCTTTGCAAAACTTTGGATAGAACTTTTTCAAATTTGTTTAGTTAAAAATTTGAAATTTTATTTATCTCCTCGTTTTTTCTTTTTGTTTTCTTTGTCCTTTTGATTCGCACATTTTACTTAATTATTTGGAAGCATTCTTAATAAATAGCATCTACGATTTTTTTTTTATTTAGTTCAATTACTAAGATAAATATGGCCTTTTTAAGATTTTCGATCATTATTAAGGGTACTCACCCAGTTTCAGATATGCTAAATTTTTCCGCCGAAAGCGGGAACTAAAAAATTATTTTCCTATTTTCCCTTTCCTTCAAATGTGACATACTTCAAGTTTAAAACAGGTACTGAGGCATTAATATCTATTATTGCCGTTATTTTTTTTCCTTATATCTAAATTGATAGTATTATTCCAAGACATGCAGCATTTGAATTACAGATTTCAGATTAACGTAAAACGATACTATGGTAGTGATGGTAACTTCCTCGTGTTGCACACGCCCTATTAATTTTTTTTTTACAAATGAATAACAAGTGATTGGTTTCACCATTATACATTTCCATTTTTCAGAAAATCTCTTTATTATTTATCTTAATAGAGTAAAATGTTTAGCTCGTCATTTATATATGTAGATCTAAAATGCATCGATATGATTTATCTTTGATATAAAAATTGTCTTTACAAATTTGATTCATACAAGTGTCACGCGAATTAAATATATTCATACTCCCTAAAATGAATAAATACTTTACATTTTTAAATGGCAAGTTGAAGTTCCTAGTATCATGGCCATGTTATTCTAGACATACTAAGTAATTTTCAGGGAATATGAATTTTTTAGCTTGAAGTCCCACCATCCATTCTGTAATTAAATTCACATTATTCGAATTCACCTCACAAAAATGGTTGAGTAAAATATAATATTTACTTTGTTTTCTATTTTGCTATCTATCTAACGGTAAATTCGACACTGGATGGTTTTCAATAACAACTTAGTGGCCGTTCTAGAGTATTGTTCATGGAAGCGGACTCCAGACCGGCATTGTTTCGTTGAGGCGCGTGTTCGAGTTCTAAGGTCACTAAAAACTCGTCATGTTTGCATTCGGCTGATGCACGCTAATTATGTCAAGGCTCCAGGTCCTTCCATTGAAGTAATAAACAATCAATCACACAATAACAACTTAATAATCATTATCACTCAATCATGTGAATATTCTCGCGTTACCTCCTGCAATAGATACAGATTCACTAATTTTATATAAGAAACATTCCATTTTAGACAAACGATATTATATCTGAAATTATGATGATGAAGAAGTTAAGTGTGCCTGAAACACAATATATGGTTATTCGAAATAGAAAAAATATTTATAAGAATTAAAAATTTAAAAATTATTTTCTTTTAAATACTTCAAAAGCAATCAAATGTAATTCTTGACATATTGATCAACTCAAAATGATGCTATATTCAGTGTAAAGTATATTTATATGTTTTAATATATATTCGATAATTAAATTTACCTATTTAGAATTTATATATATTCTTCTTAAGTTTTAATAATTTCGGAGGAGATAAAGTAGTAATTTTTATACAAGATATTTTTAAAAATGAGAATCCTTTAACATAATTTTTACGATGAACATTAAATAAATGTATTTGTGCGAGGGATGCAGAGAATAGCTTTATCAAATTCAATTAAATTTTTAGAAAATTACTAAATGTATTAATTTCGATATGAAATCCCTTTCATATGTTGTTAAGAGTGGATAGCTACAGGTTTAAATGATCAGATACAAAATGTTTGATGCTTTGCTATGAAATTGATTCTTTGCTATAAATTTGTGTCATAAATTATTTGCAGACCAAAAACTTTTTACATTTGCAAATCAAACTTTTTTTTGAAAACAAATCCTTTTTTTTTTTTTTTAAATCCCAGGCATCTTTTCAGAAATCTACCAAAGGGATTAAAAAATACTTACATTTGAAGACAGATGACATCATTAAGGTAAATTGCTATTACCATTAGGTGCTGCCATCTGTTAAGCGGAGTCGAAACAAATTTGACTTTGATTGATAAGTTAGCTTTGATTTGGTAGCCATTTGTTGCCAAGTTAAAATTTGATAGCTGCCGTGTCGAAATGCCACCGTTGATTTAAGACTTGATAAGACTTGGATTCATCATTAGGTGCCAGTAATCAATCGAAAATCAAAACGTTGGGTTGCTCAGAGTATCGCGTTATGTCTCGAATAAGAATAAATGCGAAACAGAAAGTGTCGGAATTCGACAGAGGTATGATCGTTGCCTATCGAGAGTGTAGATTGTTGTTCCGTGATATTGCCCGTCGCACTGGTCGAAATCCAACCACTGTCATGAGAATATGGAACCAATAGGTTGCTGAGGGTCATAGTGAACGACATGCTGTATCTCCACTTCCTTTTATGATTAACGCCAGAGAGGACAGATATATTTGAGGTCGATCCTGCAAAACCGTACAATCGCATCACGGACCATTAGTCAGGAAAAAGGTCATGTTTGCAGCAAGCCCAATTTCGGTTCGTTTGGTACAACAACGTTTGCAACAGCTTGGGTTGTCAGCACTGCGAACATTACTTCGACTTCCCTTGGCGAGGCAGCATAGAGAGAGACGTCGACTCTATTGCGCTGAACGACAAAGCTGGATACGGGAGTTGCCCAATGTCATCTTTTCAGACGAGTCTCGGTTCTGCTTTCAGTATTATCATGACCGTATACGTGTCTGGAGGTTCCGAGGAGACCGCTCGAATTAAATATCGGTATAGGGAGTCTGCACCTGTTGTGATGGTTTGGGCAGTCATTGGGTACTTGGCACGCACATCTCTCGTTCGTATCGATGGTAATTTGAACGCAGATCGGAACATTTCTGTCATCTTACATCGAGTGGTTGTGCCCTAACTTCGAGGGTTGCCAAACGCCATCTTCCACAGATAATGCAAGACCACATGTTGCATGTTGTGTTCTGACCTTCCTCGATACCCAGGGTATTCAATTGTTGCCTTGGCCTGCACAGTATCTAGATGTGTCACCCATTGAAAATATCTGGTCATGGGTTGCTGAGAAACTAGTTCGCCACCCCTCTCTTGATGAAGTGGGGCATAGACTTGAAGCAGCATGAAATGTTTTACCCGTTTCTATGTATGAATCCCAGTTCGACTCCATGCCGAACCGGGTAAGGGCCAGGGATGGCAGCTATTTCTACTAATTTCTCACCCCTGTAAGCCCCCAAACTGCTTGAAAATTTAATCATTTTGTCTTCATGCTTTACTACTTAAGTACAATAAATATCTTTTTTTTGGTATTTCCTTTCCTTCATGATTTATCAATTTTAATGGCCAGCAATGTATATATATATATATATATATATAAATCTGTGAGTGTGTGTTAGAACCACATAGTTTATGAACATTTTTGGTACCAAAATTGTAATACTACTACAGAAATTTCCAAAACTATCAAGAAGAAACAAAAACTTGTTTAGCTATTTTTTTGTTGTTATTTATAAATTCAACTTCTTTTTTCTCAAAACAAAAAACTTTATCCTCCTCGCTGGATTTCTCAGAGATTATTTACCTTATTAGTTTTTGAAATTTCATACACATGTTTAAAAAAAGTTTCTTTAATATTTATACACTAATGCTTAGATATTTTAACAGAATGCTTAATATTTTAACATAAGAAGTTTTATATGAATTTTAATTGATTTTTTTTTCTTTAACTTTTATAATTTTCTAAATAATTGTATAAAAGTATTTTTGTACATTAAATTTTTAAAAAAGTATTATACAAATTCAAAACGAAACGTTTTTCTACTATATAACATTACTTTTGTAAATTTTGATCAATGTTGTACAGTAGAATTTCTACACACAGTAAAATATTGATTTTCATAATTTTGAAAAAATGTCCAATTTATATTTCCTAATAACTTCTTATGATTTTTATTAAAAATGTCATTAAAATAAGCAAATATATGTTAATACATTCTAATATTATATGGTAAAAGCGTCTAATTTTATATCGTCTAATATTATACCTAAAAGCGTCTAAGTAGCACGATTAAATCCTCCGGGGAACACCCAACAACTGAAACAGATGCTGATTGAGGAATGGGCACTCTTACCTCAAGAACTGTTGCACAACCTGGTGCTGAGTACGGAGAGACTGTGCAAAGAAACCAATGCAGTAAGGGAAGGGCATATCCCATACTAAGGAACATCTGTTTGTTGTTTTTTCTTTTGGACAGACAATCTTTGAGTTCAATAAAGCTTTACTCAAAGACAATACATTGAGTTCAATAAATACTTTTTTGTTTGATTCCATACTGTAAGCATTGTATTCATTTTTGCGCATCTACGCTTTTGTCTTCGTTTAAGCACAAAATGCTGTCTCTCATTTCTGAACTTCCCGTCTCTCAGATGCGTTCTCGTAGAGTTACGGCAAAAAAAAATGTTGTTTATTTTTTTTTCACACCAGTATATATATATATATATCTTCGCTTATTTGCCTATTGTTTTATGACATTCTGGACCTTATCGATGGTTGAACACCTCTTTGTATCCATTAACAATTTCTGAGAATTAAAAATCGGAAGGTGACATATCAGGGCTCTAAGGATGGAACATTTCCTTTCTTTTGTGTAGAATTAACCTCTATAATTTTTCTAGAGTTTCAATATTGCTTCGCCTAAATTGCTTGGGCAAAAATTCTATTAAGAGATTCTCTTAACCAGGGCTGGCCAACCCACGGCAGGGGAGATGGATCATCTGAATAAAGATTTAACCTTTTATTGTACATAAAAGTACCAAAGAGCATTTGTCGTTCGTATCATACATTACTACCATGGATATATTTCACTACCTGACTAACCTCTTATCACAATTTTTCTTTTATCTTGCTCAGGGATTGCTCTCTTTTCTTGCTTTCTTTTATTAAGCTAGGACTCTTATTTCCGGGAGACCTCTCATAGAAATGTAATCTTTAAAATCCTATTCTTTTGTGATATACGTCACATTTTCATATGATTGGTATTATCACAATATACCCGTTATTTTACTTTACAGTATTCTGTCAAAAATGAATTTAAGATATTGGTTAAAATACCACGTACATGGTCCAAGTAGAGCGAGATCAACTTTCCTTTCATATTACAAATGCTGATAATTCTGTTTGTATCTATAAGTGATTATTGCAATCATTTTGAATTTTATCAATGAAATAGGTTTGATAAAATTAAAAACTCTTCCCCCTGCTTGCATTGCGACACTTGGCTTCTAAAAATTCTTCACAAATGATGGCAAATGTGTTTGATAATATTCGTAAGAATGATAATTATCGATGAAAAAATTTAGAAACCTAAATTTTTTTTTAAATTAACACTGAATTTGAAATTAACACTTAAAGTTCTATTTATAAAAATAATACAGTTGAGACTTTTTTAATTGTTCCTTCTGGTTAAATAAAGTAAAGCTTTGTAGAAATTGATTGATAGGTAAGAATAGGAAAATAACTTTTTACTTTTCACAGATTGTATTTCCTGCAAAATATGGCATTTTGCAAAACTTTAAATTTAGAAAAGAAAAATCTTAAATGAAAAGATTTAAAAACTTCCTTTTCCTTCCTTTTATAAAAATCTTTTAAGCTTCCTCAAAAAAGTTAAGGAGGAAAAATAGCACAAATAGCCATGAGTTTTTTTTTTTTTTAAACTTCATTGCAGCCATCGTAATTTCACTTTGAAATAAGCCTAGCCGTATTACACTCAGAGGTACCTTATTTGTAAATAACTTTCCCATTTCAAAAATTTTTTTTGCATAAAATTTGTGAATATAAAAGTATTTATTCAAAAGTTATGTTTGAAAAAAAACCCGAATGAGTTTATTATTAAATTATCTGTACAAAGCAATTTTTGAGTGTAGTAGCCAACAAGTTGTTTATGCTTTCATTTTATTTTTAATATAATTTTTGTTTTAAACAAAAGAAAATGCAACTGTAAATATCAATCATTAAATAAAATTACTTGAAAACATTTTAATGTCGTTTTCGAATTTGAAAATTATTATTTTTTTAAGACAAAACTCAAAATGTTTGTAGTTTTTTCAATATATATATATATATATATATATATTAGATTTTTTTAAGAAAATTCGATATAATACTTTTTCACAAAAAGAAAAATTATAAAAATATATCTTTCAACTTCACCATTGATCAATTGGTACAACAAACGAGTCAAATAACTCCAAAAAATTAAATTATAAACAAGATTTGATTTTTCTTGTGGAAAAATACTAATATGAACTAAAGGTAATGTACAAATATGTTTTAAAGCAATTTCTTTAAAAATAACTTTGTCAGTTGAAAAGTAGTTGTTATATGAAAATATATTTTTTTCGGAATTTTTAAACTATGAAGAGAGAAATCGTAGAAAGAGAAGCAAAATATAACTGCATATAATTAATGAGAAGTATTTAACTTTAATACAGTGTTGATAAAATTAACCAAAATCTTGTATCGGTAGATTTTAGATGATAAATTTAAGCTGTGATGGAATTGAGTAATTAATTTTCGGTCAAAAAAATTCATGTTCAAAAATTGATTAATAATGCAGATTTTTCGCGTAGCTCAGAATTCTTCAGAGAATTTTTAGTAGTTTTATTTCTAAAAATAAATGAGCATTTTAATTGAATTTGAAAAAAATAATTGTAAAGGAGGTATGAATAGTTAAATTGAATTTCTTTTTTTTTTATTAATCAGCGAAAATATGAATGTTATAATCAGAACGAAACAGATATTTAATACAAAAATGGTTTAAAGATTTTTCACTTCATTGGCACGGTTACAGAACTAATATTAGTTTATTACAATTAAAAAATTTTATTGTTAGGCAAAACAAATAAAATATTTGTTACGGTTAATTAAAAGTTTGGCTACAGTGTGCCTTAATCTTTTTGATCTTTTAAAAATATTTCGAAACATAGCAACTCTTAAAGTGAAATTAATATGATTTAAGGAAAATTCTGATGTACAGTTATAAACATTATTAGTTTTTGCAGCTGGATATTTTGATTATATTATTTTGCTATAATAAATGACGTCACGCCATTTTGCTTTGTTTTAGGAAAATGCAGGTATCTCATTTGTTTCCATTCATTACAGCTTTGAATTATATCAAATAAGATAACCTTTTAAGGCATAACTTATGAAACATATTTAGTTCCATCTGTTTCTGTAAGAATTTGGATAAGTTTATTTCACGAATTAAGTATACTTTTCGTATTTAATGACATACTGAAAGTTTTTGTTTTCAATTTGCATTTGATTCGTGAATTAATATTTAGTTTATTTTTATATAAAGAACTAAATAAG